>JAOVYU010000022.1:18180945-18193498 GCA_025674565.1 Synodontis membranacea
CAAGTAACTAGCTCGGGAAAACTGTAATAATATTACCATTTTCAGACGAGTAATGCCTTACACTACTAGTTACTGACAAAAGTAATATTATTACAGTAACGCGTTACTTTGTAACGTGTTACACCCAACACTGTTCATTGACAGAAACTAAGGTTCACCCTTGTACTCGAAATTGGTCTGTAAAAAAAAAAAATGAATTTTTTTCTCTACATACAGTATATAGAAAATGTCAGAACTAGGCTAGAAAAACAAAGAACTTTAAGAATCTTTATGCAAAAAAAAAAAAAGGATTATAGAAGGAATTAATTATGACACTCTGTGGCAATGTGAGACGGCACTGTGTGTGCTCACAGACACACACACACACACACACACACACACACAGTGCTCCCGATTAGAATAAATATATAGTCGGATGCTTTATATGCTTCTTTGCTTCTTTGTCCTGTAGCCTTGGTACCATCGCCTTTCCTCTTGCTCTTGACTCATTTCATTGTGAATGAAAACTAATCTAAGCTCAATACAGTAGTCAGCATTTTTAACTAATATACTGTAATTACTCAGCCTTCAGCACACATGGATTTTAATATTCTTCAATTGCACAATCAGGTAAACCCCCTGAATTCCCAAGTTAAGACAAAAGGGGCGTCTACTGTTAAAGCTAATATCAAAAAGGCAAAAGACTACTGTAACTAAACCACCACAGCCACGCAAAAGACAATTAGAATGAAATAATAAAGTATATGAATGTCAAAATGTATTTCTACAACACCTAATCTGCAACACCTAATAATAAATGACATTTTAAATGGGTAAGGAAATGCCACGCCAACACGGAAAAGGAAGTGCTGACAGCAAGCTAATATTAGTTAGCCAAACTGTAGCTTAATGCAAAAGATAGAAACTAACTTATGATATAATTACAAGGAAAAAAATGGCATTATAATTAATAGTAATAATTACAGGTAGTGTAATGGTAATGTAAATGTTTTGATGGCAATCAGGTTGAAGCATCCACGTCTTAATTAGGGTGGAGTCCATGTCTGAAATAGGGTGGGTTAGACCCCCCCAATTACTCCCCCCCCCCCTTCCCCCCACACACACACACAGGGGTCAAGAAGACACGGATAAGACAGACAAAGCTGTAGTTAACATCAAACAGCAGAGACAGTTCCAAAGCATGAACTAGAAATAAGACTACAAAACTACATTTCTGTAGCAGGCAGTTTTATCCAAAGACCTTTTCAGTAGCGATGGTACAGCTGAGCAGTCATGAATTCAGGCCTTTGCTTGAGGGACCAATAGCCTTTAAACTCACTGTCTTCTAATATCTAGGACTAAATCTTAACCACTGACCATCCCTAGCCAGAATAGAGTGATGTAGGCAGGGCTAATAACACTAGGTATATAGCAGACTAGATATCATAAAATTCATCCTAAGAGATCCTTGTCCATCTGTCCATCCAATAACTATACCTCTTATCTGTCAGGATTACAGGGAAGTTGGAACCAGTCCCAGCTGAATTTTTATTTGTTATGAGGATGCTAAACTGGTATCTAGAAGCTTTTCTTACTTACAATGGACCTGGACAAACCTAACACAGCAAGTTTTCAGTGCCAGAATGCCTTAACTTTTCAGCAACATTTGGAGTAAGGGGGAAAATGTGTAAATTGAATTCTTGGCTGAGCTGCACTCTTAAAACTGATCATGGAAAATGGGCTACATGGATCTGGACCAGGAGCTGCAGATACCACGAAACAAAACAGAAGGCAGACGGGAAGGATGTGTGACATTTACGTTCTATCCATCTGGACTGAAAAGTGCATGAGACACACATTTAAAAAAAAAAAAAAGAAAAAGAAAAAAAAAAACACTACAGACTGAATATGATTTTATAATTATTATTTTATAATTAAATTGCACTGTGTGTGACAAATAAAACTCTTGAATCTTGAAATGATTCATTCCTTCTTAAGTGTGAATAAGTGCATGAGAATGCAGTATGTACATAAGGACTATTAAGCTGAATAGAGAATGATGGCAAATAAGTACATCGTTTTTTTTTTGTTTTTGTTTTTTTTTGGAACTGAGATTGAATCATTTAATAGAAATAATAAGAAACATGAAGGTCTGATACAAATCCTCACTCACGGCTTGTTTGGAATCAAACTAAGAGAGAGAAAGAAGGGAGAGAGAAAGGGAAAGAGATGAAGAGAGAGAATAGATGAGGTCGCAGCCTATCAAACTCTGCATCAAGGATAAGTGATTCCATTTAGATGCTTTATAATAATATGGTTTATGGGGATTCTTATCGTAAACCACCATAATCACTCTTTTTCTCCTGTAGCTCAGTGCGTGTGTGTGTGCATGTGTGTGCGTGTGTGTGTGAGGGGTGGAAGGTTGCAAAAGCATAAATATTACAATCTTCATCCTAATCTTTTTATTTGATGGTTGATTATAGTCTTATTTTGAAAGTGAATCCTCTGCTCACTATTAGTGGCAGGATTTATCAACACCAGAGCTTGGTGTATGTACTGTATCTATAGGTGAAAGAATGCATGATATTATTTCATTCTCATTCTCAGCTATGTGCTCTACATAATCGGGTAAACTTTGGGGCAAGACATTGTCCATGTGTTAAAAAAAAAATGTTTTAAAACAGCCTAAGACCACAGACACGAGGGCTGATAAATCTAAAAGGTTAAGTGTGTGAGTTACATTATTACACTGATATTTTTCTTCCTTAATGAAGCACCCAGTTGGAGCTGGTGTGAAGGCTGTCTTAGGTAATAAAAGCAGATCATGCTTAAATTAGATTCAATTATCTTTGATCATCCACAAATGAAAGGTAAGAAAAATTACCTTGGATTCATCACCTTGGTTTTTTTTTTTTTTTTTTTTTTTTTTTTTTTTTTTCAAAGTACAACCAATTAATTAGTCACACTCCTGAAACTCAGAAGTCAAGTCTCATTAAACTGTGTGCGTGTGGAGAGGGAAAGAGAGAGGGGCTTAAATTAATTTAGCTATTTGAAATTACATTTCTGACCATAATCACTTTTACTCAAATGAAACTTTAACAGAATCCATCCTTTCAAGTATGTTTCATTTACCTCCGGCGATGGTGAGGTACCTCTGACTCTGCTGTCACACCCGCGGCCTCTTTTTCTCTCCGCATCACTTGGTCTCATTTATTTAGCTGGGCATAAATCTATTTATAAATGAACATCTTATTAAAAAAAAAAAAAAAAGACAAGAAAAATTAGCTGGTGTGCCTTGGATTGGTGGCGAAGAAGCAGAATGAGCTGTTTAACCCGAAGTGACATTTACAAATTACCTGTTAATTTCAACTGGGGTGAGGGATGACAGAGCTGAGCCGCAGTGACAGAAGGGGGATTCGGCGAATGACAGGCATTTGTGACTCCCCAATGCCTGGCCATGCCAACTCCTCACTCGGCCAGCCATGCCAGTGTTCCAGTGCCCGCTGGCTGCTGCCCCACTCCCCTGCCCACAAATGCACCAAAGGTATCACATGTTAAACCTTATGCTCCATTCGGCACAAAATGACCCATTTCAGGGGGTTTTTTTGTATTTTAAATTTAGCAATATTGATAGGAATTTTTCCAGTGTGAAACTTTATTTGTACAATGGAGTGAAAGTGAACTAAAAGTTTTACAAATAATATTTCTAAAAAATGTGATGTTAATGACTTTTTCCCTTTCCTTCCCTCTCTTAATTATGTGCACACACTTGTGCCATCAGGGCATTTGTGTCTCAATATCCATGAATACACTGTATATAATAATAATAATAATAATAATAATAATAATAATAATAATAATAATAATAATAAAGTAGTAGTAGTAGTAAAAGAAGAAGAAGAAGAAGAAGAAGAAGAAGAATTTGTATAAGCACATCTCTCACATCTCTGTAATTTATGCAATTACCAAAAAAAAAAAAGTCCTCCAAAAGGTGTCAGGATGGATCTCAGATAGTCAGATATGTTCCATACAGCCTGCATAGCCACAATGCCACCAGGCAACAGTGCTCTTAACACCGAGCCATGGATCCACAAAGTGAGCACAGAAATTTCAGCACACAGAGCACCAAACAGCCCTGACATGGACGAGAGTAACAGGCACACCGTAGTCCATAGCAAGTGAACACATCACTCATGGCAGACCAAGTCCTGAGGAACGGACAAAGGACAAAATCAGAAAAATATCAAAAGAAAAAGCAAACATCAAAGCAAAGCAAAGCAAAGCAAAGGCTCAGATGAGAAATGACAAGCCACCCGCACATTGTGTTCTCTTACCTGGAAACAGAAACACTGTTCACGTACATGATATACAGTTGTTCTTAATAGCTTGTGTGTGGGATTAAGGAATTTTCACTAATTTCTTTTACACCATTGTGTTATTGATTCCTTGAATCTGATTGGTCAGAAGTGGTTAATAAATTTTGCATGGCTCGGACAGTAGTTTCTGACTGTAATTGAAATTTACAGGTTTACATTAATACACTCATTCTCACGCATTATTAATGCTATAAGTGAAAACAGGAAATAACACACCTTCAAACGCAACTATAAACAGTTAAAAAGCAAGACTTCTTGTTCATTAATAAATTAGAAATTGTGATTGTTTATAAATCACTGTGGTGTAAGACAAATAAAACACTTCACTGCAGGCTGCATCACACCACCTTGTCGGAGATGATTTTCCTATAACTGCACACCTCATTGTGTTTTGGTTTTTCCTTATTTATTTTTGACCTAAAATCACCTTCACATCCTAATGGATACGGTAAGCACATTTGATTAGTAATTGCTGCTGAAGGAGGGATGCTCGACAGTTGTCGATTGACTTATTTTCACCTTGTGGGTAAAACAAGGTCTGGCACTAGTGTGTGTGTTCTCCACGCTACATATCCAGAGCTATGTCCATTCTTGCTTGCTCCCGTTCCTGTAGTGCTCGGGCAAGATGATGAATAGTAACAATCAGTCTTGTTTTAGCAGCTGGTGCTCCAGAGGATAACAGGCTCTCAACAAGAGAGAGAGAGAAAAAGCAACAGAGAGTGCGTACAGGAGAGCGGCGTCATTCCCAAACCCAAGGTGAGGCTTGCTGCCTCAGCGTGGTGTCACCTTGCACCCATGCCTGCCTGTGCCCCCCTCCGTCTCTATTGATAAATAGCCCACCGCCCCACGCTCGCCCACTGGGCAGGGTCACACAAACCCATTTCAAATTAGCTATTTAAAAAATGCAGCAGGCGCTGAGACAAAACACATGATCCGAGAGTGGGCCCATCCGTATGTCCCCCCCACCCTCCCAACACCAGAGAACACGCACATTAGGGAACAGCGGCGCATGCAAGGCAGTGTGACATTTGAATCAAATGCCTCCGTAATGGATGCCATCTTCGGCTGACCTCCATTTAGCTGCAGGAGACGAAGCTCCTCAGGTCACAGCCGACTGGAGGACATCGCTTAATGACACCCACATTAGCACTCTTTGTTCAGGAAAATTTCAATGCCTAGTTTTTTTTAAAGGGGGGGGGGGGGGCAAGAGAAAATCAGAGAAACTGGAAAGAAATGGTCACAGCATCATGTGACCGAGTGTCCTTTGATCAATTCCATTTGCTTTCTCTTAATGAAATCCCAATGTGGGCTGTGTGTGTGTGTGTGTGTGTGTGTGTGTCAGTGGTGCTGGTTTGGCTGGTCATGGGTCATTTATTGATGCTTGCTGTGATGTGGCTTGTTTCTAGTCAGGCTTTCAGGCTCAGAAAGTGAGTGAGAAGCAAGTGGGAGGCCTGTCCTGGTCATTAGGAGCTTTATGCTGCACTGGCCTTGGAGGTCACCCCGCTCTGATTCTGTAATGATATGTACGGGACAGCACAGGGACAGTGATGTGCTTGTGATCTGGGCACTCGCTTCCCGAGGCCGTCCTGGACATTTTCCTCTTTCTGACTCTCACTGGTGAAGCTAATGAGAGAGAAAGGCTGGATTCAGGCCCTAATGGAGCTCAGTGTTCTAGCTGCAGGCAACCCTGCTCCAAATGACCGTTTAACCACAGCCGAGGTAATTGAAAAAAATGGCGATATGCGCAAATGCCGCGCAGAACAAGGCCACAGAGCCGTGCACATTCACAGGACAAGGCCGCAAATTATTCTGATGATTACTCTGCTTTGATTGCTTTGGTTGTCTCCCCCACTCCTTCTCTCATCATATCTTGCTGATCTACCCCATCTACATTTGCATAGCAATGAAAAGGCATACAGAGAGCTTATTCCAACCGAATATAATAAATTGAAAATAAACAAATCTTAAATGAAATGAAGATGACATTATGCTGCTCTGAATCGTGTTGCATTTTTTTATTGCAATTTATTAGAATATAGTTTATTACCAAACTAAGCAACAGAAGAGACTGAAAAGCTTTTACTTATCTTTTACTTTTCTTATCTGGGATTTTAATCAGACTGCTGGTAAGTTGTGCAAGAGGCGAGGACATTTATGGACTTTTAATAGTAGTAGATATATCTACTGCATATACTGCTTGCTCTTTTGAGTGATGATGAATATGAATATTACATTTACCAACCACCTTCTCCTCTTCAATGTGATGGTGGATCCAGGGTGTGAGGTGGGAATACACGCTGGATGGGATGGTGGTCCAGCACACGGAAACCAAACACACTCACACACTCACCTAATGGAGCAAGTTAGAGTAGCTAATCCACCTACCACCTTGTTTTCTTGGGGGCGGAGGAAACCAGAGAACCTGGAACCCTCCTACACAGACACGGGGGGAAAAAATGCAAAACTCCTACACGGTCAGAAACCTGAGCTCAGGATCAAACCATTGACCCTAGCTTCGCACTGTACCACCATGCCCACCTGATAAAATATATTATAAATATGGTTCTTAATATGCAAAGTGCTTGTTTGATATCCCTCGTAAATATTTATTTATTGATTGCATGAATTCATTACTTTGTTTAAGAATTATGGTGAACATGTCAGTGTTACACGTGGACTCGTCGGCTCTGAAATACGGTGTTTTAATGTCTAACGTGACACACATCGACGCAGCACGTGGTTACACAAATCTACTTCCAGATCACTGACACTCCCACCTCTCTCTCTCTCTCTCTCTCTCTCTCTCTCTCTTTCTCTTTCAGTCTGTGTAATAAACTGTCATGCGTTGTTTTCCAGAGGTTTAACTTTGCACACAGCTCCACCTGCCTGTCAAAAATTGATAGTGACTCCCTCAACCACCCACCCAAGTCCCTCACACTGTCACGTGTTGTTTTTCAGATCAACAGTGGGGAAAGTCAAGAGAAATCTGAAGTTGCCAAATCACGATCAGATGTTTATTTATGAGATGAGTAAAAGAACCAAATGTTAGGAGAGAAAAACAATAAAGCTTTTCAGGGACTGAAAGGAACTTCGATGCCTATAAGCCATTAAACTCAGCATTGTGTTTATGACCCAGTTTCCAGTTGTCTCAGTTTTCCCTCAGGACTTTACGCGGAAGTCTGTTTAGCAACCCAGTACGCAGTCAAGTCATCCTTTGCTGATACTGCAGGGAGACACAACCGTCCTCAATCAAGAACACTGACACAGCAAGTGAAGTAGAAAGGGAAAAGAGGAAAGTTCTACAGTTATCAGAATCATCATGGAAAAGACTAGAAAGCCTCTGACGTGCTTCATGAGGCTTTGATAGTTCCGCAGGGTCCATAACCCTGTCTACAGTGCACTTTCCCCAAGCATGAGGTCATATACAGAAATACACTAGGAATGTGATAACACTTGAAGTTGAATTCAAATTGTCATGACCCAGGAGAACTTCAGATTTGAAGCCCCTTGGCCTTTTTTTTTTTTTTTTTTTTTTTGGAAATAAGAAGCATGTTTGAAAAGAATAACTACTCTTTTTTTTTTTTTTTCTTTTTTTTTAAGCTCAGCAACACCATTATACTGGGCAAGTAAGGAAACTCAATGCAAGCTTGCATTATAGGAGTGAGTTATAGGTAAAAGAGCTTGTTAGGACTTTCTCAGTTATTCACAACATCATACTGCTGAACTGCAGCTGGCGAGCCAGAATACACTGTGTGCATAATATTAGAAAAGCAATAACCTTAGCAGTTAATGTGCTACCTTCACATTTCACGCCTCGCTCCAAATCCTTCCTTTCAAGACTCGGCTCTTTTTTTTTTTTTCTCACCCAACCAAAAACAAAGAGCTCCTGTTCTCTGTGCCGAGGCTGCCAGACTGAAAGTTCCGTTTTGAATGAAGCAGGTGTAGTTTGCACATCTTCCTTTTCCCTCTATGTATGTGTGCTGTGTGTATGTGTGTGTGCCCTTTGTGTGTGTGTGTGTGTGCACTTTGTGTGTGTGTTCATGTGCTGTACATTCGTTAGTGGGACGCAGTGGTTCTCAGCATGCTGAGTGGGAGTCTAATTTGAGTGTCTGAAACAGAATATGCTCAAATCTGATTTGGCTGGAGCAGTGGAAGAGTGTCGGCCGCTCTCTTAATTTGAAGCAGTCTGCAGATGTGAATTTGAATTAATAATCCAGAAAATTGATACTAGCACCACTATTTCTTCTCCGGGCAGGTTCTCTCTTTCCCTCCTCCTCCTCCCTCTCTCTCTCTCGCTCTCTCGCTCTCCCTCTCTCCTTGGCCTCAGTGGGGTCTTCATTACCACAGGATATAGACATAGCTCAGCGAGGCCAGGCTCTAATGAGCTGTAGAGTTCACACCACCTCCAACACAACTTAGAGCAACCAAAATTGTTTTAATTTTGCAAAGAATGTTGAGGACAAGAGTTGCCTGGGAAACCTAAGGTCATGTGAACACACTTAGGACCAGGGTCTGTCACTGAGTAGGGCACATTGACTGTGATGAAAATGTATTCAAACTGAGTTTTAAACCTTAGCCTTTATTCATTATGGGGTTTTTGTTTGTTCTTGCAACTTGTTGTACTCACTTCATGTCATCGTTGAAGAACGCAAGGTCCAAGGATGGTTAAATCAAGTTCTCTTGTGCTTACAAAAAAATCTCCTTTGAAATGTTGAATGTTTGAAATGTCCTTTGGGACAACATAATAATAAGAAGAATAACTGTGTTTGTTTACTATATTTAAAATAAATGGCTTTATTTTAAGATAATGAGTCAAGAAACAGTCTGTCAATATTTGTTCATTCGGACCAAACAATGAAAGTTCTTATGTAGTAATTTGGCAAGAGCATTTGTCCCAGGAATACGCATCAGTTTTTCAGCTTTTTGGTATTATAAAACCCCCTGTTCTTCTCCTCCACTGGTTTAATGCAAATGGGCTCTCATTCATAACTGTCAAGAAGCTATTCATCTAGCCTCCGGCTTATTTAGCCGAAAATTATACATGTAACACGTTTTCATAAAGTGAGTTAAGTAGATGAGGGGATAAAGAAAAGACTAGGCGAGGAGTGTAATGGGCTAGGGCAATGCTTTCTTGTCTTTTATAGGAGATATTTTTCAAGATGAAACAGTACTGGTGATTTCTGAGTGACTTTCATCACTGACTAGGAGCAGGCAAGACTGATTTCTCTTTCTGTACTGAGCCACCATTGCAGTTTACCCAGATGCAACGTTATTCAGTGCCAGAGATCAGGATATAATTTCATTCCACGCTCACCAGAAAGTTTATCGGGAACATTTGCCTATTCATGCAATTATCCAACTTGCCAAGCATGTGGCGGCAGTGCGATGAATAAATCCATCCAGGTCTACAGCTTCAGGTAAAATCCACATTAAACATCAGAATGAGGAAAAGATGTGATCTCAGGGACTCTGACCCTGGCATAGCTGATAGTGCCAGATGGGCTGGTTTGTGTATTTCAGAAACTGCTGATCTCGTGGGCTTTCCGTGCACAAAAGTCTCTAGTGTTTACACAGAAAGGTGTGAAAAACAAACAAAACCAAACAAAACAAAACAAAACAAAAAAAACAGCAAAAGGCAATTCTATGTCTGGAAATGGCTGGGTGATGAGAGAGGTCAAAGGAGACTTGCAAGGCTGGATTTGAGCTGACAGAAAGGTTACAGGTATTTACATTTAGGGCACTTGGAATATGCCCTTATCTAGAGCAATGTACATTAGTCTCATTTACACAACTGAGCAGTTGAGGGTTCATGGCCTTGCTCAGGGGGATTGGGACATGAACTCACAAATTTCCACTCAGTAGTCCGACATCCTAGACAATAGACACTGACATACAGTAATTCAAATAACCACTCTTTATAACTTTGATAAGCAGAAATACTGTAATAATCTCAGAGTGCACAACATATCAAACATTGAGGCGGATAGGCTAGGAGAGCAGAAGACTACAACCGGGTCCTGTAAGCCAAGAACAGGAATTTGAGGGCACATGGCCCAGATTTACATAAACTATCCAGTTGAAGATTGGAAAAGACAAGGTAATGTTATTTTTTTTCCATTTCAGACAGCAGCTGCAGTAGTATACATTACAGTAACTGTCTAAATGGGCTACATTTTAACCCAAATTGCCATTACTTCCATCTTTTAGGGTGTTGCATAAATGACATTTGTTTATTCACTCTTCTACCTCTACCAAACCAAATCCATCGTTTTAAACCACTAGTTTAGCAAGTTTTAAGGTGCTAAACCCAAATAGACTACTGTTTCCTGGACAGTAAAGCTAGCTATTTAACAATGGCCAATTAATGACAAATTAGCTGTCACGACTAGTAAATTAGCATCTAACAACTTAGCCTCATAAGCTCATTTCACAACCCATGAGGTAGCATAAGTAGTTCATAATCTACCAACATAACCGCCTTGAGATTATACTTTGAAATTACAACAGTTGTGTAACACTTGGAATTGTCAGGCAGTTAAGATGTGCAACATTCCTGTGGCAAGCCAAGGCAACATTATGAGTTTTCCTAATAAATATTCACAGGTTATCTATGTCAGTACATCAGTGAAGATACACACACACTGATGCATTCAGCATTAATGAGCATGGTGAAAATTGGACCTTGATATCCCTAACATGAATAGGTTATAGCTGCATAAAGTTATGGGGCCTCATTAATAAAACTTTACTGTATTTGAGAGTAAGAGTATGCATGCACACAAAAAACAGCTAGAAAAATAAAGTCATCACAGCACCTCAGTTGACTTGATTGTTTGGAGAATTGTTGCCATTATTGCAATATGAATGCAATCAATTATGCTTTTATGCTGTTCCATGACCAAGTATGGAAACCAGGTGTACTGTCATTTGAATTTAATTACACCATCCAGTATGCTACCATGATGGGACTTAAGGATGGCTGGCATAGCCTCAATCTGTCAGCTAATTCCCTCTGGAAAGAACTGGTTGTCAGGATACCAAGGGTCCTTTACGATCTACATCTACATGTGGATAGGTATGCAAGCTTGGTCTTCCTAAAACTGGGCCTAGTGCTTAAAGCTTTGAGAATATGGGTTTGTGATATTTCTATTGGCATTGGCTTTAACAGTGTTAAAAATGCCATTGCACCATAAACTGTACATCATCAATTTTTTATTTATTTATTTTTTTGTATACTAGTACTAGATCTGTGAATGCACAGCTGTATTACCACTGGTTTTATTACAAGAATCCACCAGTTATTTAAAAGTATTATAACGAAGGCGGGTTTTGACTGGGTTCCAGCATGCTTTGCGCCGCCTTAATGTGGCGTTCTATGCGGTAGGGGGCGTGTTCATTAGTTCACCCTTTTTGGGTAGTTGTGTTGTGTTAGCGGCCTGGGCCCTGTTCTGTGTGTTAAGCTAAGCTAATCCATAGCTCCAAGCTACCTGTTCTCCTAAGTTCATGCCTAGTGATGAATGGAGTGTGGTTCTCGGGGTGAATGTGCTTCCCATGCTGTACTGTTGACTGTGTGGTGAATAAACTACTCCCAGCTATTGCATTGGGCAGCAACCAAGCCAACTTGTATCTCCAAGTGAGGATGAAAGAGTGCCTGCCTGACGGCGCCAGCGCGAGCAGAGCAGCAGAGCAGCCAAGGCGGGAGAGTACACGGCAAGTCCTGGTGCTGGATCTCGGAGCGGAGTCCGGTGTAGAATCGTCGCAAGACCTGGCGCCGGAGCTGGTGACAGGGCCGCATGTGGACGGCCGGCGAAGCGAGCTTTGGCTACCAGCGTACGATGGCACCGTGGCGCTCAATGCAGGTGGAGTTAGCCGCCGCCATCTCGGGCTGGTCCCCCGCCGAAACCGTCGTCAGAGTCGCGCTCTCGCTGGGAGGAGAGGCGCTCCGTGTATTGGAGGACCTGTGGGACAGCGAGCGTCAGGACTGGTCGAAGCTGCAGGAGGTGCTCCACTTCCGGTTCGGCACCGGCAATTGCAAAGAGACGGCGTGCGAGGAGTTAGCCGGAGTTATGTAGAATTCTAGGGCAAGGTGCAAGAAGAACTGGCGCTCCAAACATTCCTTCACGGACTCCGGCCGCCACGTCTTCACGAGCACACCAGGCTGGCTGCACCACGTTCACTCACCGAGGCGCTTCGCGAGG
>JAOVYU010000022.1:18262855-18274079 GCA_025674565.1 Synodontis membranacea
GGGGCAGCAGGGGCAGAGCGGCGGAGCCCCGCGGAGAGATTACTCACTGCTCTAAAACATACAGCTCTCCAGGGCCACACGGGGTGGACTTTTTTTTTTTTTTTTTTGACGACTTCTTGGGACGTCGATCTGCCCCCTGTTTTTGCTCTCCCGAGTTTTTGATCCAAAGTTGAGGGGGCAAAATGGCGGCCGATTCCGTGCAGGTAAGAAAACTTCACATTTCTGTCTGTTTCTTATTAACAGCTCGTATTTACATGTTTTTTTTTATTATGGCTCTGTCCTATGGAGAAGATTTAATAAGGCTTGTTTTTGAATCGATTTTTTTTTTTTTTTTACATACATTAATAAGAGTTTTCCCACCGGACCGTAAAAGGCCTATAGGAAATAAGTATCGAATCCCAAATGGCACAACGTCCCCTATATAGGTCTCCTACATAGTGTGTGACTTAATGGCGCTGTACAGCCTATAGAGCACACTACTGATCCTGTACAGAGCCTCTTAGGATTCAACCAGTGCACTGCAAATCCAACTGTTGATTCGGGACGAATGGACTTCTTCTTCTTCTTCTTTTTTTCTTTCTTTCTTTTTGTCCAGTCAGCAGTGTGTTTGTAAAGAATTGTGTGAATATAATTAAGTCGTCGTTTATTGACAAGGCTTCATTCATAAACTACAAAGGAGCTGAGTTTAAATAAAGAAAGGAAACAGCTGTAGGTTAAATCTGTGTTGAGAAACATGCAGTCTAACACAGAACACTTATTTTATTTTTTTCCTGTATTAAAGTATAAAGTGTGTGTGTGTGTGTGTGTGTGTGTGTGTGTTTTGGACGTTAGAGGGAATAATGTGAGCTATAGTGGAATAAAATGTTAGTTATTCGGGGGTTTTTTTGACAGCAGAACTCCATGCTGTCCCACCCATGAGCTGTACAGGCTGATTCTTTATGGCTGAGGTAATGTTAAGGCTCCAAAGCCTTGGATACATAACACACACACACACACACACACAATATTTCTGTGCCTCAATCATGTTCACCCACATTTACCTCTACTAACAGTTTTGGATTGATTTCCAGATCCGAGTAATTAAGACCAGCTGCCAAATGAACAATTCCTCAAGCATGGCTTCAAACAAAACCGAATACTTTGCTTTACTAGCTAGGCAGACTAACAACTGAAACACATCGAAATCTTAACAGCAAACAGTTAAAGGTGACGTTAAACGAGTGCGATTTTAAAAAATCTGGTGATCAGGAAGTGAATTCCAGACTTTCTGTCCACACTAAAGCCTTAAGAGTTCACCTGCATTTCACTGTACGACAGTCTGACTGAGAAAAGTGTACAGCCGGGTTTATCGATAATATTAAGACAGACAGAGGAAACGCGATACGTATAAATAACAGCCGTCTAAAATCAGTCCGAGAGACCTGCAGTGGTTTAGGAGTCAGTGTAATGAGAGACGTCAGAATTTTGTGCAATAGTTTGTACGTTTGTTTCGTCTGTAAATGCTGGAACACAAGCCCAGGTCTATTATTAGAAGCATATCCTGTAGTGCATCACACTGCCGGCCCTCCAAACAAACCACTGAACTACTCAGCTGTGTGAGTAATTGTACGTCTTTTATTTTTATTTTTTTGATTATTTTTTTTTCCCCCAAAAAAATTAGCGATACAACTTCACTGTGTCAGATCAGAATGTAGGCTATTGGACAACTCAGTGGCTGTGTTTAACTAGATACTACATATGCAGCTGTTTGTTAGAACAATTATAGCCCTGCTGGTTTTTTTTGTTTGTTTGTTTGTTTGTTTTTTTTCCACTTATAACCTCAGACTTTTGTACCCTGCTGTAATATTATACCTTCAGAACTGAAACAGATGCTGCTGGTTTCGTTTATGCAGGCCTCTGCTGATATGATATATAAGTCAAACAAAATGACCGCGTATAAATAGAAGTACTGTTAATGTTAATGTAGACTAACTTTAAAGGTCCACTGTGCAGGATTTTGAGGGTCTCTATTAGCAGAAATGGAGTAATATATTCCATAATATATTCATGGAATTCCTGTCTCATTAGCGTATAATTGAATGTAACTAGGAATGGTTGTTTTTTTTCATAAGCTTAGAATGAGCTCTTTACTGTATACGTAGGGCGCAAGTCCACCTGTACGGAGCTGCCATGTCGTGCCGCTACAGTAGCCCAGAATGGACAAACCTCTAGCGCGTTACGCAATTTCGTGTTTTTACAAATGGCAGGAAGAATCCAGAAGGAAACATCCTAAGGGCTGGCAAAGAAGAAGAAAGGATGACAAGGTAGAAGAAAGACGAGGTGTCGGTGTCTGCTGGTGCAAATCCGAAATTTAGACCAGTGGAGGATCTTACTTCTTATTTATCCAGGAACCAGCAAGGTAGTGTGAATGTTAGTACATGGAAGTGCACTACGCGCATATGATGGCCACCATATGTTTTAAAACACTTGGAAGAAGAGGGGAAAGGGAGGAGCGTTCAGGTAGTCGATTCCTACATAGTGGACCTTTAAAAGCTGTCAGAAAACATGAACTCTTAAACAAGCTTGCGTTGTGCAGAAATAAGTCAATGTCAATATTCAATTCTAACCTTGTATCAGTTAAAGATTTTATCATGTTGTTTTAATATTTTGAATGTTTGGTGATAAATGATACCATGACACGCCTTTCTGTTATTACTGGTATCATCAGTACTTTTGTATTTGTGATAAAATTGTATGTGTTTTTCATTGTAATGAATAACTGAAAGGATTTTACAATCCGTTTTTTTTTTTTTTCTTGGTTTTTTTTTTTGGTTAGTTGTGCGACTGTTAAATAGAGCTGTGACTATTGATTATTTTTATTTATTTATTTATTTTCAACTGTTCTGCCTCATAATGGTTCACTATAAATAATCACTTATTAAGATTTCCTAAAAGAAAACCAGAAGGAGAGTACAAGTCATATAAATGGGAATGCCACTGCTGATAATTCACATAACAAGCATATTATAACATATCACCTTGTTTAAATTAACTTGTTTTACAGCAGCCTATATAACTAAAGAATGAAATGATATACAAGGCAGACCAAACTGGAGTTTTGTGTGGTGAAACTGAACTGTGTTAATAACTGAAGTTACCAGTGTACCAGTGCATACGCTAAAATCTCTCTCGGTCTCAGAAAACACCACCAGGTTTTCTGCTGTTCTAGAAAGTGATCTAGCGCACACACTCGTTTCATTTCGCGTTCACGTTCATCCTCCCAGCGACGCTAGCTTGCCGACCGGAGATACTAACGCCTTTAGCTAATTGGTTATCATGTTATCAGAAGTTTTGCCTTTTACAGTATCATTACATTATCTTGTATTATTAATTGATTGTGCTGTATACAGTTAGCTTACAGAGCTCTCTCTCTGGTACTCGCACCACAACATTTCCTCTTCAGGTGCTCTCTCATGTAAGGTATGCTGCTGTGTAAGGCTCGATTATGTTAACACTGAATATTGGAACGTCTTCAAAAGTCTCACACGGTTTTTAGGCAGCATCTTGATATTTTTCCGTGTTTTCAGTGCCGTGTGGAGCAAGTTTAAGAGCTGAACAGAGTCTATTGAAGTTTGACTTTTAGTAGAAGTGTCGGTCATTCAAATAATTTTGCAGTTTTATTACTTTAATTATTGGATTTGTTGAATTGTTGTATAGTTTATGAAGTGTTTAGGCTCGTTTTTTTTTTTTTTTTTTAAGCCGTACCTTGGAGTTCCATTCTGGTCAGACATTTTCAGTTAGTATAAACAAATTAATGATTTTATTGCCGCATGTCTGTTATACGATTAGTCAGGACACTGTAGGGTCTCTGTGTGCAAAGTATCATGACTCTGTGTTTAACTGCCAGTGAGCAGGTCCATGGGAAAGGGGAGGGGTAAAGCAGACAGCACCACTAAAGCTTTTTTTTGTTTTTTTTTGTTTTTTTAATTTATTTATTTTTTGTATATAAAGTACACCATATATGTCCCATAATAAAATTATAATTCAGACCTAGTAGGCTAGGTAAAAAAAGAAAAAAGTTAGGAAAACTTTTGAATTCTTAAAGCCTTGAATATTTGCCGCTAAGCACTACTGTGGAGTGAGAGACATCGCAAGTAACATCAGTGCTGAAAACAGGCCACAGGAAACAGGATGAGCAGATTTTAGAACTCATCCACCACGTGGTACAGTAAGTAAATAAATCAAATAGAGGAGAAGTCAGAGGACCAGACTGAAACATCAAATCAGGTCCAGTATTGATTCAGCATTTTAGGCAGAAATTACTCTTACTGAATGAGAGGAATTAAGACGATTAATCTATGATAAACTGCAGCTTAAGTGGGGTTAAATGCTAACGATCTTTTAAGACTTCAGTAAAAGGAAACGTCCCTTGAAGGACAGCTTATTTTTGATTTTGTCCATTGATTGCCACCAGATCTGGATCTTTAATTGTTTAGAGGCTGTAAATCATTAGGGTTCCTGGAAGCATAATGCGAACTGACTGATTCCAGATTCCAGACACTTTTGATATGTCCTGTTCAGAATCACTTGTCATTTCATTAAAGCTTTACGCTTTGGCCCTCTACGTTCACCCGATGTACCGTAGTTCTGTTTACAACTCGTGTGTTTTGTTTACCCTGCAGTGGTCCCGTGGGCGGGTGACAATAAGAAAGAGTTTTACCTCAGTCCAAAAGGCTGGTTTATACTTGATGCACGAAGCAGCCGTAATGCGAGCAGCATTGTTCGTATACTCGGTAGCGTACTTTATGCTCATCTGGAGGATTAAAAACCACATCTACTAGACAGCACATTTGAGACCAAACATCCCTGTCTGTCTGGTTTTCATGTTGAAAGTGTGCGGTTTGAGACTCAAGTCAGACACGGTGTGACGTGGTGCCAAACTGCCTTCACTATTTACATTAGTATTGCACCACTTGGGTGCTGAGGACGTGTACAAGGAACACCCTGAACAACTACAGGACACATGTGGCAGCCATGTGGCGATACTTGTTCATGCAGTTAAAGGCAAGCAATAATGCAGCCTTAACAGTATCACAATGCATCACAGCTTAAAATAATGCACCACAGCTTTAATTGACTCTCTGTGCCCAAGGGTTCAAAGACACAGTCATGGACATAGTTACAGGTCCAGGCTTTATGTGGGGCTTGATTTTATGAGAGAGAGAGAGAGAGACTTGAGCCTCAGGACAGGAAGAAAACTGTGTATATGGTTGAGAAAGACAGACTGATGGAGGACAAGTAGATGATTTTAAATATATATATATATATATATAATGTTCAGGTGGTGCTTTCATGGAGGTCATAAGGACTTTGTACACATACTGAATGTAAATCTTCTTTCTTGCTAAAGGAAAGAAAAAAATCTATACATAGGTCGTGCTAACAAACATTAAAGATTACAACCAGCGTTTTGTTCCAAAGAATAATATTTCACAGTTCACTGGATTTGTCAAATAAAGTGTAATTTAATGATCGACTTTTTTCAGTAATGATCTCACAGACAGCACACACCTGTAAAAGTGCACAGCTTGCTCCAGTGGTGCCGTAAACTTCCATCGCATGTGATTGATCTTATTATGGTTTTATAAAATTGCCCAGATGGCATTGTTAATCAAAAAAAAAAAAAAAACCTGTGTTGGTTGATGTAATGCATCCTAAGACGGCATATTTGGATATTTTTCTTTCGTCAAGGCAGTTCTTCATTTCTTGTAAGGATATACTGATTTACTATGAGTGTTACCCATAACACTGTTATGGGTAACATTGTGGGCACTTTAAGTCATTATCAGTGCAATTACCTGTACAGTTGAAGCCAAAGGTTTGCATACACCTAGGCTAAACTCGGTTTTTCCCAACCCCACCCATTTCACGTTACCGCGCATTTCCTGTGTTAAGTGAACTAGTGGTTCTACTTTAATTCCTTAAGAGATCGTTTTGTGTGGCTAAGAGACAGATTTATATTTTATTTAATCATATTTTCAGTGGGTCAAATATATTGTATTGTCTTTGATATTATTATGTGGAATTACTTGAATTGAAATCTAATGATTGGGGTAGCCACCCACAAGGTTCTCAGAATGCATTGGCAGAATTCGCCCCCTTTCCTCCAGAATTGAACTGAAGAGCTTTTTCATTTCAGTCCACAAATTTTCTGTGGGATTCAGGTCAGGGCTTTGTAAAGTTTAATTCTCTTGCTGATGTCTTTCAGTTTGCTTCAGCATTTCTAGATAATCCACATGATCTAGTTTCTGAAATGGACCGATCCCTTTTCCATGAAAACCCCCTAACAATATTGTGCTGCCACCTTCGTGCTTCCCGGTTGTTCTTCCGATTCAAAGACTCACCCCTTTTCCTCTATGCACAGCGCTGATGATTATTTCCAAACCATGCAGTTTTTGTTTTATTTAACCATATTTCACTCAATAGCTGATGATGACCTGCAAAGATCATTCTGTCATGTTTATGCTGATCCAGGTGTAGGGGCTTCTTCCTTGTGCAGCAGCCTTTCAGGGCTTGGTGTTGTAGGACTCTCTTAATGGGGGATGTGCGTTCTTTTGGACCGGATGCCTCCGACTGCATCACCCGTCCTTTTGTTGTTGTTGTTGTAGGGTTCAGTTGAGTTTGTTCGTCTCTAGCAGTTAAGCTGTGTATTAAATCCGAAATGTATCTGTCTTAATTTATTGCTTTAAAATTGCCTCTGTCAACAAAGGCCCTTAACTGCATTGGCAAAAGTAATCTATGGTAAAATAAAATATGTGAAGTTGTGAAAAACTGAGATTTATCTGTAGCCTGGATTTATTTAAACTCTTGGCCTGAACTGGACCTGTTAATGTTATGTGGCTTCTTAATTATTTAATATTAATTTGTTTAGTATTTGTATAGAATGCTTTGTTGCTTCTGCCTTTAATTCACTTGAAAATTTATTCTTATGAGCTGTTGGGTAGGTAATGTGATATGGAAATGCAGTTTGTTGACGTGGGTCTTGAGTTAATGGTAAGGAATCCACACAGGCTTTGTAGTAACATCGGCATCTTCCACACCTCCATTCATCTGTGTGTGTGTGTGTGTGTGTGTGTGTATGCGCGCACAGTCTTTAGTAAGCTTAGATCATTTTAGAGCTCCTAATCCAGAAGCTCCTAATCCAAATTAGCCCTTTTCCACCAACATGGTGCAAGTGCTGGTGCCTAATCTCGAACTGTTGTATTTTTCCATCACAGTAAATACATACATTCTGCAGACAGTTTAAACAGTATAGCTGAACAAATGTAACATCCTCTGCACACAAGCGCCACACACTCAGAATTAAAAAAAAAAAAATAATAATTAGATATGATTAAATACTTTCTCCAAGGAAAAAGTTACAGGTTATTTTTATACACTCATTCGGAAACCTCAGCACTCTGATTATAAAATGGTATTGAGGCGCCAGGCAGGTTCCTAAAAAAAAAAAGTTTTACTGTTCCCCGAGCTCACGCCAGCACCGTGTCAGTGGAAAGATGGTAACTGCCTCATTCATGTTTTCTTACTGCATGAGGGAGAACAAGAAGCCACACTGTAAATCTGCTGCTTTTAAGACGTTCTTGTACATCTAGTCCGACTCTCTTTGTGAATCTGTAGAAAGTAAAAAGGTGGCGTCTGACCCACTTCCTCCATAATTTCCCCTTATCTAGTAGCAGAAGGTCGAGTCCACTAGACTGGCGCTGTAATACAGAAGCTGATTCAGAGAGAGGGCTGGTGAAACACAATGACCTGGATGACCTTTTCACCTTTGTATGCTTTTACTAGTATGAACTGGTGTAGTGAGTGTTCTATAGAGTGTTTTATAGCGCACCTATAGAGAAAATGCTACACAATATGGCTGTGTCACCTACCAATGTTTGGATTTGTCTTCTGGGAGTACACCTACTGCACTCTCGCTGTCTCTCTCCCTCTCTCTCTGTCTCTCACTCTGTCAATTCAGTGATTTTTTTTAAGAGGTTGCTCAAAGTTAAATAGAGGCAATACCAACTGTAGCAAAAAAATAAACAGTATTAACATTAATCATATATATATATATTTTTTTTTTTTTTTAATGGAAATTCCAGCTGCACAAATTATACACTAGATATAAAATGCCTACACACCCCTGTTAGAATTAAGCAATAGAAACATTTTAGGGATTTAAAAAAAAAAAAAGAAAAAGAAAACGGATGCCCGTGTGTACACACCATTTTATAATAGGTCATGTGACTGTGCTTAGAATTAACCAGTTACATTCCTATTGATGTTTAATAGTAGAAGCACCAGTCATCAAGTGTTCCTTGTCATTAAGTGTTTCTCATTATCTCCAAATAAAAAGCAGATGTTTCTGTAGTGCTTTCTTGACATCTGGGAAGGCCATCATCAGTAAGTGGAGAAAATGGAGCAATGCAGTGACATTACCAAGAGCGGTTCCTCTCTCCAAATTGATAAAGGACAAGATGAAAATATATCAGGGAAGTTACCAAGAGACCTTAAAGTTCCTGATTTAATATCTGGCATGTACTGGTGAATGTCTGCATGTAACGTCCAAGCCCACTTATATTTTTCTAAAACTATACACGTACTGTCATCATCCTCAAACCATGTGACAAAATGTGTTATGGTCTGATGAGGCTAAGGTAGAACTTTTTGTGTATAATTGTATAATTCTTGGCAGCATCATGTTATGTGTCTGCTTGTCTTCAGCTGGGTCTGGAGCTCTAATCAATATGGAGATAATCATGGACAGCTCCAAATACCAATCTGTTTTGGTACAGAACAAGCAGGCCTCTGTTAGATGGCTGAAAACCGAGAGGAAGAACTATTATCTATCCATTATCAATAGCACTTGTATATCATGGTCTAGTCCCCCCCCCCCTTTTTCTTTATTTTCTCTCAAATGTTTTTTCTTTTTTTTTTTCAGGTGATTTTTGTTGGTTGCATTATCACAGTAAGAGTGGACAAAGATCTGACATGAGTTTGTACAGGGGTTGTGTAGAAGTTTCATATCCACTTTAGATGCATCATCATCCACTGCAAAAGCATCATTACAGAAGGCATTTTTTTTTTTATTGCTGAACACATGGAAGAACAAGGATCTTTAAGAAGCACCGATGAAATGTAAGGTGAAAAATATTTGTCAGCCACCCGCATCAGCACCTGATTTTGGCCACAAACTTACCATTTGATGCTGTGATGTGGCTGCAGCTCAGCGACGCATTTATTAATAGGTAAATTATAACTTGCCAAAATACTGTTTGTTCTCAAACGACGCGTATCTCAAACACTGAGATAGTCCATAGTAATGCACTGGCATGTGTTAGTGAGAATAGTTCACACTTACTGACTACAGATGCCTTTAGCACTATGATTTGAAAGAAGCATGTTTGGTTACGTACACTCTCACAGTGGGGTTTTTCCTTGTATTTGCACAGGATTAAGTTCTAGTATGTGCAAAACAAACCCTACAGATTTATATGAATCCCACAACCCCATGAATGAAAAATAAAGTGATTATGTGTAAATAGTCCCATTGAGGGATGTGTAATACAGAGAAAGCAGCTCCTTTCTCTCTCGTGGCTTCTTGGGAATGATTTTCACCTGCCAGGAGAATCTTAGAAGATTCCCTGGTAGTGTATCTCCCGCAGACTGTTGCGTTATTTTAAGAAAAGCCGTCAAGCACGCCGTAAGGGCAAGATTATTTGCCAGGCTTATCAGGACACTATTAGACACTGTACTGATTTGCATGAGCCAATCTCAGAGATTAGAGCCAAACTTGTAGTGGAAATGTCACATTTCAATGTGTGTGGTTCTCGACCGATAAGATGTTTGCGTGACGGATGAGCATTCGAGAAGGCCGTTTTCCTCTCCTACCTGAGGAATGGCTGTAATCTTGGTAAGGGATATTGGATCTTTTCATTTTTAAAAGCAGTGTCGTTATTCCAGACAGTATGCCAATGTATTTTTTTTTTTATTAAAGATAAACTGCCTAGATAGGCTTTTGGCTAATGTACACTCCTGGGCAAAAAAAAATGGGCCAAAACCAAAATTGCAAATAATTGAACAGGAAATTAGCAAGAATTAAACAAAGAGATAAAGTAACTTGGTATGGGCTAGCTTTTTCCCCTTTATTTCCATGAAAGTCTTCTGGCTGAACTTTGTCTTGGTATATAAGAAGACTTTTTTCAGTGCATTTCCCTGTTTCCAGCTTCGCCTCTCGACAGTTCACTTTCAACATTGATGAGCAAATGGTGGAACAGGTCTCAGGAGTGCTTTTTTTTTTCTTTTTTTTTTTAAGGTCTTGCTTATTTTCTGACCAATGAAAGGTAAGAGGTATAATTTCACATATTACAGTTTGTTCCAAGTTATACCTCACCTAAGCCACACAATCTGCAGTGCACACCACAATTATTGGCACCTCTTGTAAAGATTAGTAGAAAGAGCAAGTAGGTTCATCTAACACTGAAAAAATGAG
Source organism: Synodontis membranacea (assembly GCA_025674565.1). Taxonomy (NCBI): domain Eukaryota; kingdom Metazoa; phylum Chordata; class Actinopteri; order Siluriformes; family Mochokidae; genus Synodontis; species Synodontis membranacea. The sequence continues at coordinate 18,273,369 of JAOVYU010000022.1, forward strand.
AGAAATCCAACCTTTAATTGAAATACGTTTATTAGAAAAACAAATCCCTACGCAAGAAATATGCTACTACACCTAAAGGTGGATATTTCTTTTTACCCTTTTCCCTGATCTTTACAAGGGGTGCCAATAATTGCAGAGGGCGTTACAGTACAGCAAACAGGTGTTTTTGCTATAGGCCAACGGGCTACAGGAACAATTTAAACTCACCAAAACCCCCCCCAGCTTTTTCTTGTTGCTGTAACTATCCCAGCAGCTGTCAGTGCTTGACGTGCACATCGAGAAGTTTAAGTAAGTAATTTGACTTGCGCTGCCTTCTGAAACAGGAACCGAGGGAACGACTTGAATAACTTGACTGATTTGCACAACAGCCAGTAGTCACTGTGGTGCACCACGCCCCAGCCCAATCTACAGAAACTCAACAGTATCTCAGCAAAGCAGATAAATCTAGAGATAGCTTGAGAATAGCTTGTTGTTCACTGTGGAGGATTACAGTAATACCTCGTAAATTTGTGGGGTTTGGTTCCAGACCCCGGCGCAGATGTGTGAAATTCGCGAATATTTGGTGGAGTCACTAAAAATGCTAATAAAGTTTAAACCCTAAATATGACCTAAATCATGCTCCGAGGGCACTTGAATTTCATTTAAAAGTTAGCTTAATACATTACCCTTAAAAAAAAAAAGGTTGATGTAAAAACAGAGTACAGTATCACC
>JAOVYU010000022.1:18294507-18306256 GCA_025674565.1 Synodontis membranacea
ACCGTACCCAGACCTGCCAGGTACACTACGCTGTCATCCCTGCAAGGTGGAGATATATATATGTGTGTGTGTGTGTGTGTGTGTGTGTATGTATGTACAGTATGTGTGTATACAAATTAATCGACTTCCAGGGATTAGATAAGAGCGTGGTTCTGATGTTACTGCTACTGAAATGACATCAGACTTACAGAATTCAGCAGAGCAAGCTGACCCAAAACTGAATATTGGCCAATGGTTTTGGACTGGGGACCTGAATTATTGTTTCTTCCAATAGATCCATCATAATGTGACTTGGCAGACAATACGTTCCATCACTGAAAATAAATTATGTGCTTGGACGTCTTTCATTTTGAGCAGGCTTGTCTCCGTAGCCATCAATGTCTACTTGGAGCAATAATTATTGCAGCTATTTTTGTCCTGGAATAGAAGACATGCATATCACAGAAGCTCACTGACAAACTCGGTTATATTGTTAATCTTGATAACTTGCAGTAATGGTATAGTTAGGATGAGGATCAGTTGTCAAGCTAATTAGTGAATTATAGTTGACTTTCTACACACTAGCTGCACACTAAACCCGTGTGTGTAAGACGCGTGTGAGACACTTTCTTTCTGAGAAAAGATGAGAGGCATGGCAGCCCTGCAGAAGCATCAGTGGCAATTAATATTGAATAATCAGTGGTAGTATATTCAGTAGAACAGACTGTAACTTTCTTTTATAATACTTTTTCTGTGTGTGTGTGTGCTGTGTACAGGAACATTGGAGGTGAGGCTCATGGGCTGTCAGGATCTGCTGGAGAATGTTCCAGGCCGGTCTAAAGCAGCATCTGTGTCCCTGCCTGGCTGGAGCCCGAGTGAAACACGCTCCTCCTTCATGAGCCGAACAAACAAGAACAAATCAGGCAGCAGCAGAAACCTCTCCAAAGCAGACGAGTTGTCCAGTTGAGTTCCTTCAGGATTTCTACTTTTCGGAATAAAATGATCGATAGAGTTATGGAAATGGTTTCTAATCCCGGTGCATTTAGAAAACGTTGTACATCTTGGCACTTGGTGACTGAATACTATTGAAAGAAAAAATATCTCAAGTGCCTGAATATTCCATATAAAGCTCCAGAACTTCACAGAAGTGCCAGATTAGCTAGCTATCTAACTCAATAGTATGTCTGTCAGGCAACTGTAGTAGTAGAGCTTATACAGTTTTATTGGAGCCAAAATCAGACTTGGATATAAAATTTGTAAAAAAAAAAAAATAATAAAAAATCTCAAATGGAACACAATACCTTTAGACCTGCAAATGCTTTATACCCTGTAATGCGAGATGCCTCATTTGTGTTGTACCTTCAGATGAGATCAGCGCTGTTCTGAAATTAGACAACACAGTCGTGGGACAGACAAACTGGAGACCAGTCAGCAACCAGTCTTGGGACCAGAAATTCACACTGGAGCTCGATCGGGTAATCAAATACTTCATGGACGCCTTAACACATGATGTTGCATCTGGCTGTTATTTGAATGACAAATTAGCTGATCAGATCACTCGGTATTTATGTACATCCTCCCCATTTGTGTTCTGTGTGCATCACGATCACGTTTCTTACATGCAGCATTCAAAAAAGCCTGCTAAGTAGAATGTGAGAGGTTGGCCAGCTGACAACATGGCAGGTGTTTGCTTGACCAGTGACTTCACTGTACAGCCTGCATTTGTTTTTGTTTTTTTTTTGTTTGTTTTTTCCTCTGCTGTGGACTGGCTTGTCGTCCACAGCTATCTGTCATAAATGACAACCAGCTGTTGTGTTTGCAGTAGTTGCATTTGCAGTTGATGTCCATGACTGGCGAGGTTCGGCGCTCACAGAATGTGCTCGAAGCAGATAAATTGAGTCATTTATTCTTTCACCATGAGTGATCACTTTACACAGGCTCCTATCCTGAAAACGCTGGTCACATGGAAGGATTACACCATTGACGGATGACAGTCACATGCCACCCCGCCATGCCAAACTCCACTCAAACTGTAACACTGTAAAACTGTAGAGCTGTAAGACACCAAAACTACTCTCTGCACCATTACATCAAGTTAACATCTTGTCCTACTTAAATTTATGTTTTAAATAAATACTGGAAAACCATGATCGGTTGTTTTGTTGAGTTTCTAAAGTGCTTAAACTAAACTTTGAACAATAGTACAGTACATATTACAGTACAAAACAGTATTACTCTTATTATTAATTGTTTGTGTTAATTCTTCTGACTTGTTTGACCGAACTCCCACTTCAGCCCCCTCAAAACTCTCACAAGCACACTTGCACCCGTATTTCAGCTCTTCTCCTAACGTTTGCACCTGACGCTCACTATCATAATTTATGTTGCTGCCTGAATGATAAAATAATACCTGGAAAATTCAGCTACCAAAATGTTTGTGCCATCCTGAAAGAACAGTTCTTGAAGGTTCTAAGTTTGACTTATTGCATCATGAATCCAAGGGTTTTGCCAATTTTTTTTTTTTTTAGATTTATTTATTTATTTATTTATTTATTCATGCATTTATTTTTGGACACCATCATATCATGCTTTCACCCTAATGTCAGCCTGAGATCATGATCAGTGTGAGTCAGACACCCTCTGGAGTCACTCCAGTTGATGCGAAAGCAATCCAGTGTCCATTTGCATATATTTTTTCTTTTCTTTTTTATTTTCCTTGCCATGTTTTGGACCCTAATGCACATCATGATGCCGATATTTCCATACCCATGCCACAGCCATACCCCTTGACCATCAGTAAATTGACTATATGGCCAAAAGTATGTGGACAGCTGATGCGCTTCCATTGTACATTAGTATGTGTAACTGCTGCCACAAAGTTGGAAGCATGTAATTGTCTAGAAAGTCTTTGTGTGCTGTAGCATTAAGACTTCACCAGGTTCTCCAAGGTTGGTGTAGAAGATCTCAGGTGACCTGAGCCATGAACTCACCCCCACTGAACACCTTTGGGATAAACTGGAATTGCTGACTGCAGCGCAGGTCTCCGCACTTGACAGTGCCTGACCTCACTAAAGCCTTCCCAGAAGAGTAGAGGTTATTATAACAGCATAATTGTTACCAGCCCCATGTTTAGTGCCCATGGTTTTGGAATGGGCACATACGAGTGTGGTGATCAGCAGTGCACATACTTTTGGCCATATGGTGTACCACAGTTTTCATTTGTTTTTTCTCTTTCATGCTCTGCAGTATGATCATTTCTCTTCGGTTCATATATATTAGTCCTGCTTACATATTTCATCCTGCATGATGATTGGCCCGGTTTGTACAGTTTGATGCATGGTTTTCATCATGTTTTTCAGCTGTCTTTGTGTTGTCTGTCTGGACATTTGTGTGTTTCATCTTATAACAGTACAGTAATATGCACTTGAGCAACAAAAAACCTTTTAGTTAAGTAAAATCCTTACCACATATTAAAAAAAAAAAAAGAAAAAAGAATTTAACCCACTGATCTGTTTTTCCCCCAGAACACGTTTACTATTCATCTGTTTGTTTTTTAATCTGAATGTGTGTAAAAGTTGTGTAGAGAGCTGCACTGGGAAGCAGTAAGGAGCAAAAGCCTTAAGTCACTGTAAACTGGACGAGACAGTGACTGTTTGTTTGTTTTCTAAACCCACATAGAAATATTTGCGTTTTTGTACTATGTGGTGCTTTTTTTTTTTTTTTGCTTGCTTGTTTCTGTTTTTAATTATAATTTTTTGCATAGTCTCGTGAGCTGGAGATCTCTGTGTACTGGAGGGACTGGCGTTCTCTGTGTGCTGTCAAGTTCCTGAGGCTGGAGGACTTCCTGGACAACCAGCGCCATGGCATGTGCCTCTACCTGGAGCCTCAAGGAACTCTGTTTGCTGAGGTGCTGTCATGTTTGTCTTTGCAGACATGCACACACATATGCGCACACACACACACACACACACACACACACACACACACACACACACACACACACACACTATTGCCTTAATGAAGCTTGACATGCATTACAAAATATATCCAGCTGTTTGTATTTGCTTTTTCTTTTTTCATCATCCTTTCAGGTTACGTTTTTCAATCCAGTCATCGAGAGGCGACCAAAACTACAAAGGCAAAAGAAAATCTTCTCAAAACAGCAAGGTAGGCTCATAGTCAGAAATATTACCTTGCTTTGCTCTGTCAGGAAGGACACTTTGTACATTTTAGCAGTTAACTTGAGGTCATACAGTTTGTATATTCCTTCAATAGTGGTCTTTTATTCTTCAGATTATTTGATCCGGGTGAGATATGACATCACAACCATGCAGTGACTAGTACAGAACCCTAACCGCTGAGCTCTTACTTACGCTCCTTTACACAGATTAGATTAACAGACCAACATTACGATTGTTTTTGGTTTTTTAGGTATTGTAACCTGCATTGCTTTCCAGTGTGATGTGTTTCTGGGTTTGTCTCTCCAGGTAAAACTTTCCTCCGTGCACCTCAGATGAACATCAACATTGCCACATGGGGGCGTTTGATGAGAAGAGCAATCCCATCCATCAACAATTCCTTCAGTCCTCAGGTGGCTGAGCTCGGATCAGCGCTGAGCCCTGAAACGGGAATCCTCGGCCATCCAGACTCACCATCTCCGTCCAGGTACACGCTCGTACAAAAAATGTAACACCGTGTCCACAGGAGAGGTCATCACTGGTGTTGCGGCCAGTTTGTCGGTTTGTTTTTTCGTGGATCCCGCTTGTGTTTGTGCATAGTTCAGCTTTATTAGCAAATGTTAGCCAGATTGTTAGTATGATTTTAAAAGTAACTTATAGACACTTTTCTTCTAAACAGATTTTAAATTAGCTAGCCATATGTGTGGAAGCAAGATGTCCCAATAAACTCCAACATTGGCTAAGCTTTGTTTAGCAACATTGAACCTTGCTAGACTTCCAGATATAGTCATGCTATGTCATGTTTGTCCACGAAAATTTTTTTTGTGAAAATGAACAGTAAAGTGGGTTGCAACGCAAGCATGCATTGTGAGTTATGAGACTAGATTAAGGGGATGAACTGTGGCTTTTCTGGCAGTTGTAGGATTTGACCTCCTAACCTTCTGGACACTGACACAGAACTCAAACCACTCTTATCTTCATTTCTCATCCATTCGCACAAGCGTGGACAAAGCTCAGATGGCTGCTCACCAAAATCACATGACAAGTTCAAGTAAAACCCTTTGCCCTTGTATAGTTGGCAGCGGTGTTTTTGTGGATTGTTTCCATCCTACATCACAAATGTGTTTATATAATTTGCCGCCGCGTAGTACAGTGCTTTAAAATCGAAAACATGGCCGTATTGACTATTAACAAAGTGAAGCGTTCAGTGGTCCAGAAAGAAAGATCTTTTATTATGTGTGAATCAGCACAATAGGCTCTCAGGCACATACTTGGTAAATGTACAAACATTTAAATTGTTACCGTGGTATGTGCTGACATAAAACTCATAAAAACAAACCTCTCATTTTCTGACTGAATCATATTAAAAGGTGTATCTTGAATTAAGAGGGAGGCTGAACAGGCTGAAGAGTTCTCAATTGCTGTGGGAAAAATATAGTAACCCCTTTCTGCTTAGATGTCCATGTTCAGTTCCTCTCTTTATCTGCACTTGAATGGTCTAATGAGATGTCCTTCGGTGAGGCGTCTGGTTTGGCTAGAAACACTCCAGACCCAAACATGGCCAGGGGCCAGGTCTAAAAACGGAAATTGGCACATTGTCAGCAGTGTTGTGTTTTGACCTTTTCTCCCAGTGATCCGACCGTGACCAAATTAGACTTTGACAAAGGCGCCACTCCTCCTCCTCCAAAACGCCACCCTGCCGCTGCTGCTGAGCTAGAAGAAGAGGAAGAAGAACCACAATCACAAGAAAAACTCCCTGGTAGAAAGGAGGTGCAGGTAAAGAATTGTTTGAAATAGGTAACCTAAATACAGCCCCAATACATAAAATTCAATCGCAACAGGATTAATTGATTGAATTATTTATTTATCTCCTTGTGCTAAAGTTCTTGATATGATGCATAACACTTTCCCACTGTGCGCTGGTCTATTTGTTGTTTTTTGTTGATGGTTCTGACGGGATTGATCTTAAGTGTTTTGGTTTTCTTTTTTCCTTCGTTAGGATGCATTATCCACATTTGACTTCCTGAATGACAGCCGGAACAGTACAGTGTCCAAACCGGAATATGATAGTCTGGTAGAAGATGAAATTCAGCAGCCTGATCTGGAGCTTGCAGAGCAACACCATATTGAACCAAGGTTAGCAATCTCCATGGGTTCCCCTAGACACACAGTTTCAGTCCATCAAGACACTAAGTTGTATTGATTTGAGATTTTGATGTCCATCAAGTCTAATCATGTTTATCTTGTTTTTTTTTTTTGTTGTTTTTTTTAGGGAAGAGCCAGACATCCAGTTCAGTCTCAAAGACTTTTCTTGTGTGGCTGTCCTGGGCCGTGGACACTTTGGAAAGGTAAAAGCTATTTAATGGATTGTACATTTCCTTACTGAGTGTATTCTGTCTGAAGAATTATTTATGTTAGTTTTGTGTGTTTGTATTTGAGCTTCAGCTCTTTTAAATAATTCAACAGGTCTTACTGGCAGAATACAAGATCACTGGGGAAATGTTTGCCATCAAAGCTCTGAAGAAAGGGGATATTGTTGCTCGGGATGAAGTTGACAGGTAAGCATGACCAGGCAGAAAAATTAGTTTCGTTATCTTGTACAGTTTAAGGAAAAAGCCGCCGACTTGAAGTATTTATAATCAATTTCATCTGCAGTTTGTTCAGTTTTCACTTTCCCACGTTACCCACAATGCCATGCAACCACCCAACGATAGTGGCACCAGTGGAAATTCATCTCTATCTAAAGAGAGCGATGCAGCAGCGCTTTAGTCTGTCCATCTCATCCTCATCAGAACAGATAAGGTTCCAAAGCTTCAGTTTTGAAGCTAACATCGACACCATCGTGCATGTCGTCCCGTAGATCACTAACTAGCCGAGCCGTGTCTCTGCATTGCGTAGCAGCATTACAATGCAGCTGCACTGAACTTTGAGTCCAACGTTTGCTTTCTCCACTATTATTAATACATGACTAAACATCAGTGAAAAATGGTGAGTGAGGAAAAAAGCACTCGCATTTATGGTTATAGGAGGCAAATGGCAAAATCTTTGAGATGAGTGATATTTTTTATTATCAGTATAACAAGTATTTCAGTATAAGGATATTTTAGTAGTGGTTGGTACTGTCTCCTCACAGCAAGAGGGTTCTGTTTTGGAACCTGCCGTCTGTGAGGAGTTTGTGCCTCCGTGCCTTTGGGCAATCCAGTTTCCTCCCACAGCCCAAGGACATGCAGATGAAGTCAAATGGCTACACTAAACTGTCCATAAGTGCGAGTGCGAGTGTGAGTGTGGCTTTCTGTTAGCCCCGCAAATGGATTTGAAACCTGTCCAGGGTGTAATTCGACTATCGCCAAAAATCAGCTGGGATTAGCTCCAGTTTAGCCATGACCCCGGATAGATAAGCAGGATAGATAATGGATGGATGGATGGATGGATGGATGGGTGGGTAGGTGAATGGATCGATGGATATTTTATGTGTTTCAGGATGGGCTTTTCCTTTAATGCAAATAAGTAGCACCTAGGGGGAAAAAAACCCACTGCCTAGCCAAAGCAGGATGATTTAGCTGTCCTTCCAAACCAGCAAACTAGTCTAAATCCAACACATTAAAAGATAATCATTAGCAGGGTTTTTAAGCAAGGTACCCCACGATGGCTGAGCCTTTCAGTTACATTGATTGGTTACTCTTGAGTGTCGCTTATGTGGTTTCTGCATGTTGGACAGTCTGAGTAAATGGCTCGTGTGTGCCAGTTTTCCACCCTGACAAGACGGTGCTTTTGTTCCCTAGTCTGATGTGTGAGAAGAGGATCTTCGAGACGGTGAACAGTGTCCGGCACCCATTCCTGGTCAATCTCTTCGCTTGCTTCCAGACCAAGGAGCATGTGTGTTTTGTAATGGAGTATGCGGCAGGAGGGGACCTGATGATGCACATCCATGCCGATGTGTTCTCAGAGCCACGTGCAATGTGAGTGATCACATTCATTATTGAATGAAAGTACCTAATCTGAAACCACACATTTTCAGACCTGGAAATGTACAGGATTGTTTTGGGTAAAAAAAAAAAAAAAAGGTGTGAATAGCCTATTGTCAATAACTTATAAGTAGAATAACATTATAAAAACTAAATTCTGGGGGAGGGATGCATAGTGGAAATTAACTGTTCAAGTTAGACACTGTAAATGGAAAGAGAGGTTAGAAGTGATAAGTGACTTGGGCTGTTTTGTCACCGAAGCACATGAGGATGGTTATACTGCAACCAGCCAGCAGGGGTGCCAGACCTGTGGTTGCTTCATTTTTTTGTTTTTAGAAGCATTATGATATCCATGTTTTTTACAAACATTGCGAGGGATGAATACCGTTCTTCCAAAAAATATTCCCTTAACTGGTGTTTTGATTATAGTGGTGACTAGTGCTGTATAAATAACATGCTGGCCAGAATCAGTTGTGTTGGAGTCTGGTGACTGTGAAGGCCACAGCATATGATTCATATCATTTTTATGATTCGTATCATTTTCGCCATGGGGTCATCCTGGAAGACATCCCTCCCATCAGGATAGAAATATCTATTGAATGTTTCCAAAAGACTTGTTTAACAATATAAACCTTTTTCAACTACAAAAAAATGTCTGCTGTAGGACTAATTTTCTCAGATAAGTGATTATCCTTTTCCATAAGTTAATGTTTGGCTGCAGTCCCTGGCAGCACTGCTTCCAAATATTGGCCGGGCGTATCATGGTCATTACTCATAATAGTAAAGAAAATGTTATCTAATAATGTGCTCTTCTCCCCCTGTTTTTCCTATCGCAGATTCTATGCTGCCTGTGTGGTCTTGGGCCTGCAGTTTTTGCACGAACATAAAATAGTATACAGGTACGTTTTGGTCAAAAACAATCTGAACACTGTGCCTCTGAACCGAGATTCATATGATTATGTTTTTCATCCTCTAGGGACCTGAAGTTGGATAACCTGTTGCTGGATACTGAAGGATATGTAAAGATTGCTGACTTTGGCCTCTGCAAAGAAGGTAAGTGTGCATCTCTGTGCCCTCTGGTTTATCTGGGCACCTGGAAAATTTTGAAAGGAATCATGATCTTCATTCAAGCATAGGTACTGTCAAATAAAGCCCATATTTAACTACAATGCCCTCAGGTAGCTCATAGAGCTCTGACCCTTTTGGTTCTTAACACAGTGAATACCTGGTATAGAAATTACGACGGTGTATTAGGGCCATTGTAAAATATAAATAAATAAATAAATAAATAAAACGGGGTTGGGGAGGGGGGTAAAATTAGCAGAAAAAAGTCAGAAAATCTGAGATTGATGTCATATATTTGCGTGAAAAAAAACTCGGCTATTCTCTGATATTGTAAAGTCATAAATTTGCGAGAAAGAAAACTCTGAAATCCTCGGATATTCTCTGAGTTTAAAATGGTAAATATGCGAGAAAAAATCTCGCAAATTTCCGAGAAAAAAGTCAGAGATTCTTTGAGATCAGAAAGTTGCAAATTTGTGAGGAAAAAAAAGTCAGATATTCTCTGAGATTTTAAAGTAAAAATTAAAAACAAAAAAAAAACAAATAAAATTTCATCATCAGACACGTCTTTCTGATCTCAATTTGCAACTTTCTGATCTCAAAGAATCTCTGACTTTTTTCCCGTAAATTTGTGAGTTTTTTCTCTCGTATATTTACCACTTTAAACTCAGAGAATATCTGACTTTTTCTGAGTTTTTCTGAGGATTTTCTGAGTTTTCTTTCTCGCAAATTTATGACTTTACAATATCAGAGAATATCTGAGTTTTTTCACGCAAAAATATGACATTCATCTCAGAATTTTTCTGACTTTTTTCCTCCTAATTTTACCCCCCTCCCCAACCCCGTCTTATTTTATTTTTTTTTTACAATGGCCCTAATACACAGTCGTAGAAATAGTAATTAGATTACTAATAAATAATACTCAAATTGTTTTAAATGTTTGGTGATTCATTTAAGTCTGTGGCCAGTAACCCTGTTCCTGGAGAGATTTCATCTCCAGCCAAAGTCTAACATGTCTTTCGTAGCTGATCAATAATTTCGCAAGGCAGTGATTAGATGGTCCGGTGACCACAATTATGGTTGGAGCTAAAGGCATGGTGATTCAGCCATACACACAGAGCTGCAGAGCGAGACTTCTGCAGCTAGGCATAGTCAATACCAATATTCACTATAACCACACAATTTTAAACGCAATATTGGTTTTGTAAAACAGTTGTATAAACAAAAAAAATATTATAGAGTAAGTGACATTTCGGACACAATATGGCCGAACATTTTGTTTATTTTTTGAAGAAGCCAAACATATTTTAAGCCAAATGCTACACATGTATTCCTGAAAAGTATCACTTGCCATGTCTGCTAATGATGTTAACTCTGCCATAGTAATCATTTCAAAGCCATCACAGTGCAGTTAGAGGAAATACAGGCACCATATTTCCCTGTGCCTATGTTTCCTATATGCAACCCTGCTCAACCATGTGAAATTAGTGGACCGGAATGAACTGTCGTATAATGTGGGCTATACCATAGTGCGGTTTAATTCTTGAATCAGAATATGTGGTTTAATTGTCTATAACATTAAATAATTTTCTGGCCGTGTTTAGGAATGGGCTTTAGAGACCGCACGAGTACGTTCTGTGGGACTCCTGAGTTTCTGGCTCCTGAGGTCCTGACAGAAACCTCATACACACGGGCTGTGGACTGGTGGGGTTTGGGTGTGCTAATCTTTGAGATGCTGGTTGGAGAGGTGAGAATTTCACTGAAATATTTCCCAGGAAACTGATTAGTTGAGCTTTTCACCAGGCTTATTAGAGATGTCTGCAGGGTTTTTTTTTTTTGTTTGTTTTTTTTAATAAAAGCTCCAAGAACTTTAGTGTGCTATCAAAATCTAAATGTGCTTAGAGGCTGTGAAAAGGAGATTGAGGTGGATCACCAGCACTATGCGCTAGCAGTCAGACATTCTGGCAAGTATTTTGGAGATGATTTGTAGATGATTTTTTTGGAGATGATAAATAGCATGATTTGTCAGCATTTAAAAGTGAAGGTAGTGTTGCTTACCCATAAATGTTGACTTTGAGTCTCACAATAGCCAAACCTTCTGACATCATTAGGCTATAATTCCATCAAGAGGGTGATACATCTCTCTGTTCTCCTTACTTTCTGTTTAAAAATATATACAGTACCAAACAAAACCTTGAAACCGCCGAGGTTTATTCTTTAAAACAGTTTTTTTTTTTTTTTTTAATTACTTAAAAGACACTTCATGCCTTAAAGTAATGATGGACAGTTAGTAGTTTCTTTTTACTTTGTTCAGCAGTTCTTGACATTATATGTATTACTACAGCTGTCGAATAGGACTGTAATTTACTGTATATCAACAGTACCTGTGTACAACACAGCTGACGTCTCAAACGCATTAAGAAGACAGAAGTTTCACTAATTGTCATTTGACTAGGCACATCTGTTAACTGAAAAGCATTCCAGATGACTTCCTGAAGCTGTTTAAGATAATGGCAACAGTCTGCAAAGCTGTGTGTGTGTGTGTGTGTGTGTGTGTGTATATAT
>JAOVYU010000022.1:18312147-18325554 GCA_025674565.1 Synodontis membranacea
CTGTAATAATATTACCATTTTCAGACGAGTAATGCCTTACACTACTAGTTACTGACAAAAGTAATATTATTACAGTATTACTTTGTAACGCGTTACACCCAACACTGCTTGGTTGTAACGAGGGGTTATTTGAGCTACTGTTGCTTTTCTATCATCTCGAACCAGTCTGCTCATTCTCCTCTGACCTCAACAAGGCATTTTCGTCCACACAACCCTGTGCAAACTGGAACTGGAAATCACTGGATAGTTTCTCTTATTTGGACCATTCACTGTAAACCCTAGAGATGGATGTGCGTGAAAATCCCAGTCGTTCAGCAGTTTCTGAAATACTCAGACCATTTGGGTTAAGCAATTGAGCAGGTGTACCTAATAAAGAGGTCAGTGAATGTATAATCGGTATGTTGGTGAGGTCCACAAACTTTTGTCTATATAGTGTATGACGGGTTAGTCGAACCTTAAGTGTGACGAATTAAAATGGAATTGAGTTTTGTTTTGTTTTATCCCTAGATAAATCTGAACACTTCTGAAGTGCTGGAACACTTTGAACAAAACAGAGATTGTGTTGAAAATTATACACATTTGTGACAACTATCTGCAATGCAATGAGCAATGCAAGATAAACAAGAAGAACTCCAAAATGAGTCACCAATAAATGAAGAACAGAACATTACAGCTAAACTAGAATCACACGTCAAGCAAGTACTGCTGAATAATGCCATCTGAGACTTGAAAATAGAGGAAATGACTAACAGTCCAGTGGTTAGCCCTTTAATTAGATCAGACTGTATTCAGCTCGGAGACCAAATATTTAAACTGAGAGGAAATGGAGTTCCACGTTTGCATTGGATGGAAAATGTCCAGAAAATTAAAAATACACTCTGTAAATGCAAGAGCTTACATTTAAAGGATCCTAAACAAGGGCTGAGAGGTCACAGCCATACTACAATACTGTAACTTGCAGGGTCAGGCTTTGTTCCAGTTCTTCAGAATGACCTCGGCAGCGTCCAGCGTGCTGTCTTGCTGCAGTAAAGGAAAAAGAAAAAAACTAAAAATAAAAATCACTGACCATTTTCACATAGATAAACCAATTACATTTGGTGTTATTCAACTGGACCTGACTGATATTGACTAGGTTATTATTAAATAAGTATTATACCACAGTGTTATTAAATGCTTGATACCGACTGGTCATAAACGTCACAATGTCAGTCATGCTGTTATAGACAATTAATCAACAGCATGACTGGCATTGTGTCTGCAAAGTTTTATAATCATTGTTGCAATTTAGAGGCACTTTGAGCAATGCTAAACTGTAGCTATAAACTTCCATTAACAAGCCATGCAGCTTCAGTGTGAAACTAAAGAAGCAAACTTCAGACACTAGACACGACTTTATTCGGTGTGAGAGTGGAATGTTGTACATTTATGGCCAATATATTGCTTTAATATTTTCTTCCCTACCTTAATGAAACACAGCCGGATGTATTTCTCAAACAGCTTTTTGGATTCGTCCCCGCAGAACGCCGTTACCGGAATAGCCGCCAATTTCTATAAATACGCCAATTTCTTAATAACACAAATCTGAATCGGCGTAACATACTTCAAGTATGGAGATTTCTACTGGAAAACCAAGCATTTCTCTCGTACCTTCTCCTTTATCATCCACTTGACAAACTTGTAGTCATATGGCTCATCACCTTCCACGCCTGAAAGATCCTGATCTACACCGGAAGAGAATACAAGATGTAAGCGTAAATCTACCGTGTTTATTAAATTATTTTTAAAAAAATAAATAAATGAAAAAAAATAAATCTGCTGCTCAGGTTAGATTAATGATTCCAACAAAGCATTTGCTGACTGAGAGCTGTGACGTCGGCAAGCATGAAGTAGCCTCCTTCAGGAACCACAGGACACATCCCTGCCTGCTTCAATATGGCCGCCATGCGGTCTCGCTTTCCCTCCAATTCTTCAGCTAGGCTGGAGAAATAGCAGTCGGGCTGCCCCATACGCTCGCAGTCAAGCAGGAGACCACGCGCGACCGCCTCCTGTTGACCACCACAGACGAAAAGATAGTTAAACAGACCACAGTGTACAGCACGATGAATTCTTTTCCAGTCAACCAATCAGAAATTATTCAATTCTGTCTGCTTCAAAACATATATATATAACAGATTCGTGTACCAGGAATTTTTGTACTGCCTCTAAACAGCCCTGGCGAAGATGACGTTTCTTTCTTTTTTTATTTTCGGTGCTGTGTTTTTGCCAAGTCTTGGCCACAGTAAAAGGGCGGTATCATATGACTTCTACCACGGGAAACACCATAGAACTTAAAACACTAAAGAAATGACTGTCAAAAATATCAGGTGAGAGAGAGAGAGAGAGAGAATCTAAAAAAAAAATAAAGTCAAGAGCAAAATAAAAAATTTTTTTTATCATCTTTAGGTAACAACAGAAGTCAGAATCACTCTGGACTGAAAAAAAAAGAAAGTGTTATAAAACTAGTATAAACATCCATTTTTAAACACTTTTTCCCCTTGAATACAGCTCCTGAGCGTAATCCTGCCGGCCCTGGGATCACCCGTAACCAAACAGCACTGTTTAATGTTGAAACTTTGCAGTACCCTTCTAAGTTAGTACCGTAGCGTTTTCTTCTTGAACACACCGGGACACTGGCGGCAGACGAGAGTTTTCAGTTGCAACCCAATGCAAATGGCTGGGCGCAGTTTTATTGACCACAGTTAGCCACAAACAGCACAGGAAAACAAGAACACACACAACCATATGCCTGAACCTGGCCGAGGCCTCTAAACTAGGCATGTAACTGCCGGAGGGTGAACAAGAACCCCCCCCCCATCCCCACCCCCCATAGACTCCCTCTGGTGGAGAACATAGAACCCCGCAAGGAATGATGATCACTGGCCATCACCCCGCCCACGCTACAGTATTGTTCGTTGGATCATTTCTTCTAATGACGACGCTAATTCCCGCCAGCACGGCCCAGAGGTTCAGAGCCACACCGTAACATTCTGTTACTCCTGGAGTACTGTACTTACTACAAGAGCCTGAACCAAGGGGCGTATTATAAATAAACCAGAGCAATTACAACATACACAATCCCTTCACTGTAGGGGGCACGAAAAATCGCACCCTATACTGTACGCTGTGTAATACGTGCCTGTAGTGGTGTTGGACAGGTGTACAGTGTGTTCTGCATGACAGTTTGGAGGTGTTTGACCAAGTATTCAGGCCCTATTGCCCAACCCAGCTGGAAAAAGGAAAAAAAAATGAGTGTAAAAGGTGGCATGCTTTTTAATGACTTTAAAATTTTAAAAGAAGGGATGAAGAAGAAGAAAAGGCAGCAAGATCTCTCGCTAATTACCTTCCAACCAGTCACGCTGAATGTTTTTCCTGCGCTGCCGATAGTAATGGTTCGGTCCCACATACCAGGAAGAGTCGCTACGTACAGAAACAAGGCATAATGATGACAAGTCACAGAGACATTTGATCAGCTGCCACGTAATTTCTATCCAAATAGCTTGTCTATGTGTGTCAGAGTCCAACCTACATTATATACAAGAAATAATACATTTCAGGGCGTGCTGGGGCAGGAAAATAATCAACACTGTTGTGGTAACGTCACAGTGTTGCTTATGTTTCAATAAAATGTTAAACATTTTATTCCGTACACAGTATTCAGTATTATTCCATCCTAGTGAATGAGATGTAGAGTCTCACCCCATTAAAACAAGTGCTTTGATGAAAACTGAACAATACTATCACATCTGCCGTTTGAGTTGTATTTGCCATACTGCTACGCACCTGTTGACATACACACTATGGTTCTGGGAAGAGAGATACACATCGCATACTGACCTTTAACTCCCTCAACTGCACATTTTATTTATTTATTTTTACATTTTTTGCAAAACGGACACTGCACCACAACCGAATTCCACATAAGTGCACTGAGAAAGCCACGCTGACACACGGCCGTACCTATCTTCACATGCTCGTGCCCCTTGTATATGAGCCACTCGTACACCTCATCGCTGAAGCACAATGTGTCGTGCTTGATGCAGAGATCTGCGATGGCCTGCAGCTCACTCCTGCTGAACACCTGCTTATCGACACAAAATAGCCATGAGCAACGACAGGAAGCGCGTTAGTGTTCCAAACGAACCTCTCAACGAGGTATTATCCTCACCTTCCCGATAGGGTTGTTAGGAGTGTTAACAATGATGGCTTTCGTTTTGGAATTAAATTTACTGGCAAGTTCATCCAGATCCAGAACCCAGTCTGCACTGCTGAGGTCTGCCGTCTTACCGGATTTCTGCGAGATAAAATTCATCACATTTTTTCCCCAAATAATTTGTGAGCGTATGTTAGAACACGTGTCCGGCAAATACAGCTAACTCACAGGGCGAAGTGGTATTAAAACCGGTTTGGCTCCTGCCATCTTAACCATAGGAACATAGCAGTCATAGAAGGGTTCGATTATTATTACCTGGACCAGGACAAGAAGAAAGAGCACGGTTACTCCACAAGAGGGAGCAGTGGATCTTTTGGTGACTTTCAAGAACAGCCGAGCGGCTTTACCTCGTCTCCCTCTTCCACAAGGGCCTGGATGGAGCAGAATAAAGAGCCGTAGGCTCCCACAGTCACCAGGATCTCTTTGAAAGGGTCAATTTGACGGCCTTGCACCTTACCGTACACCTGAGACAGAGCTTTTACCATAGTTGGGTGACCCTGTTAAAAAATGGCAATATTCAATGTATTCAGAAAGCATACAAATATACATATTTACACAGAGCACAGGCTTTTCTGTAGTGACATTATTTTTCAAGGTCATGATCCAAAACTGACTATTTAATACTCAGTATCGGTTTATGGCAGGAGTTTTCAACTGATTGTGACCCAGTGTCACCTTGCCTTGGCTTTTCTACGTTTTATATATTTGCATGAATTTGATTATTCACAAACAATAATTAATACATAGAAATGTGTTTAAAAAAAACAACAAAAAAAAAGGTTTTGTTATATTTAATTGATTAAATGTGATTCCCACATTATTGAATGCAACCTGCAATGCCGTCACTGACCACCAGGGGGACCACTGGTTAAAAAAAAAATCCTGGTGTATGGGATACTTTTAAACTTGCTATTTCCTGCCATCAGTATAATGATGATATTCTGACACATAAGGGATTTGAACTAATAATCACGACCACAGAAACTATATAATAATAATAATAATAATAATAATAATAATAATAATAATAAAGAAATAATGATATACACTACATCTCAGTATAGTGTGATATCATGTACCCTATTTGGCACAACTGAAAGAATGAACACATCAACGTGTGGTTCTAACATAAATGGTGGGGCCGGTAAAGCTCAGTGTAACATGAGCTCTGCAACACACTACACCCAACTACGTATGTGTTTCTAGAGCAAATTCCATCCTTATTTACTATTCTAAGACGTTTCTGAGTATTAGAGCTCCCCATCACAATTTAGTGTTTGAACGGAGCCTTCAAGTAGCACGTAACAGTCTTGGAGATCCATAAATATTATTAAATCCAAATTCAAGCTTTCTATTTAAAACAGAACTCATGACAACGATCATGAAGACAGTGGTCCACGTGTCCAAAAGCTCGTGCGTGGGTTTAAAATCTCTAGAATGCTGCACGGAGACAAATATAGAAACATTTAACAAGCTAAACATTTTACAGATTGACATGGACAGGCAGATGTTTTTGCTCAAGATGTGCCATCTAGTGGCATATCTAGAGCAAATTTGGTAATGTACAATAGCAAATGGAGTAATGTACAATTCTCCAAATGTACATTAGGTGCACGGGTTAGTATGTGAACAAGGAGGATCCTATATACACATGCATAGTTACATAGTTACACATCAGGTATAAACTGGGCCTAAGCACCAGAAGGTTGTGATCCCAAGTCAAATCCCAAGTCTGCCAGATAAACACCACTGTGTCATGCTTTTTTGCATAGCTCATGCTGGAAATGACCACGAGCATAAATCGAACCGATTACTTTAAGGCATATGATTATGGTCATAGTTAATCAGGTAAATCTTGAAAAGACATGAATGAGAAAGACAGATCATGAGCGTCATACAAAGCCACGCGTGTACTGGTTGAGCCTGTCCACCATTGCTGCCTGCGCTAGACCATCTTTTACGTAAGACGGAGGGGGGATGTCTGGATAACCTTGACCAAGATTTACGATGGAGGGATCAGCGGCTACAGATGTGAAGGCAACCCTGCAATGCCACAGAAATAGAAGCCATGAAAGCAGCAAACATATACAGTGCATTCTGAAATTATTCGGAATCCTATCACATTATCATGATAATAGATTGCATTTAAAATGGATTGGGATTTTTTTTTCAGCCATTAAGCTGCACACAATAATCCATAATGGCAAAGCATCAAATTGTATCGAGAGCTAGATCTTGGCATTTCTAAAGCTTGGAGTGTTCCCAGGAGCTGAGGCTGCATCATTGTGAAACGGAAGAACTTTGGAACCACAAGAACTCACAGACCGGGCTAGATGGGCCTTGGTCAGGGAGGTGACCAAGATCCAAATGGATACTCTAACAGAGCTTCAGAACCCGCCAGAGAGATGTGAGAAGAACAACCATCTCAGAAGTACTCCTTTATGTTAGATGCAAGCCACTCAGAGCTTGACCAAAAAAAAAAAAAAAAAAAAAAGATTCTCTGAGATGAGGAGACAAAAATGTAACTCTTTGGCCTGATTTCAAAGTGCTACGTCTGGTTAAAAAAAAAAAAAAAAAACAGGTAGTGCTCATCTGCTGCCTAATACTATCCCTACAATGGAGCATGATGGTGGCAGCATCTTTTGATGGGGTTCTTCTGAGCTGCAGGGCCCGGGAGACTGGTCAGAATCATGGGATGAATGAATACAGTCAAATACACAGGGGCCTCGAAGAAAACCTGCTCCTGAGCACACATGACCCGTGGCAAAGGTTTACAGCATGACTTTACAAATTAGCACAAATTCAATCTCTAACAATAATAACGTGCTAAAACTCATGGGCTCTGAATATTGTCCAAACCCACTGTACGTCATACAGTTAGAGTGTTCGAATTTGCCCATCGATCTCACCATACGTTTTTGTCTAGTCCTTCTATCCGTCTTGCGTTCCTGTGTTTAACAGACGCCATACTGTACTGAAAGAAAACACAAATTCAGCAAATTTGAAAATTTTAAAGAAATACCAAATGACACTAAATGAAAAGAGGTTACGCTTACCTGTGTGGAGGAGAACTTCTTTGCCGGATTGGTCCCCAGTAAGCTATAAACAGATCTGAAGCTACGTAGTGAGCAACCGATATTCATATCTGCAAATACAGGAGCAGAAAATTAACACATCTGTATTAGATCACCTAAAATCTTTCTAAAGTATGAAAGATACAAAGGTATTTAATAGTTTTTTGATTCATTATGCTGAGTGTTGTAGTTCAGTGTTGTATTGTTGTTCAACTTTCAGTTCAGTGTTGCAGTTCAACTTTGTGCTTCGGGCACAGTTTTCGTTTGTTTAACTCTAAGAATAAGCAAAGTATCAGAAAGAAATAGACAGTTTCCAAGAACTGGCAGTGAATATATTCTGTAATATTTTAATGCAAATTAATTAAGTAAGAGTACTGGAAGCAGAGAAAGATGTAATCTACAGGCTTGCTGTTAATGCTGATGTTTATCACTTATAGTAACTCAGATTTAGATGAAGCAGAAGGCTTATATAATCTGATCGCATATGTATGTTCTCTTCACCATGTGCAATTCACAAATATCGTGTATGTGTAATACTGGGACCATATCAGATCAGGCAATCATAGTGCCGCTAATTCTTGCCTGGTTAGGTTAGGAGACTGGCAACACCACAAGCTTTATACCCATCAATCATCGTTCATGTCCTTTTCTGTTGCTGGACAGGAGAGGCAAGAAATGTCAAGGAACACGTTGTGGGAGTTGTAAAAATAAATAAATAAATAAATAAACTAGGTGAGAAAATACAAAAAACTCCCAGATGCCACATCGTTGTTCTTTGATAATGTCATACTACAAGAGGCCTGTTCATCATTCCTGATCTTCATATTCAAGTCTGGCTTTTAGATTTGCTGGCCATGACAAAATCAAGCTGAATTTACATCGTCTGATCCCGGCATAACATACAGCCTGTGTCTGTATAGAGTGTAGAATTTTCAAATTTGTAGCCATGTTTGAAAATGTGGGAGGCACAGCATTTGGCGCAGATGGTGGCCTAATGGTTAGGGAAGCGCCCTCATAAAGATTGCAGGTTCAAATCCCACAATCAGCAAGGAATCCTGAGCAAGGTGCCGTCCCCAAGCACTGCTCCCCGGTCGCAGAAAAATAGCTGCCCCCTGCTGTGTCTCACGATTTCACATATGGGTTAAATGCAGAGAAACAGTTTTCCTCCGGGGATTAAAAAAGTAATCCACCTCCAAAAAAAAATAAATGTGTGTGTTGCTGCCTCACAGCTCAAGGGATCCTGGTTCAAACCCTGAGCTCGTGTTACTGTTTGTCTGGAGTTCTGCATGTTCTCACTGTCTTTGTTGATTTCCTCAGAGCTTCCTGATTTCCTCCCACTTCCCAAGGACATACTACTAGATGGAAATTACCCCTTGGAAAGAATTATTGTGTTATGATGCCCTGAGTTGACCTTGAGATGTGTGTCAATGTGTCATTGCAGGGTATATTCCCAGTGTTCCCAGGACTGACTGATCCACCACAACCCAGTCTGGATAAAGATGAGGATTACTGAAGATGAATGAATGAATGAATGAATGAATGAGTGGATGGATGAATGAGTGGATGGATGAATGAATGAGTGGATGGACGGATGAGTGAATGGATGAATGAGTGGATGGATGAATGAATGAGTGGATGGACGGATGAGTGAATGGATGAATGAGTGGATGGATGAATGGATGGATGGATGAATGAGTGGGTGGATGGATGAATGAATGAGTGGGTGGATGGATGGATGAGTGGATGGATGGATGAGTGGATGGATGGATGAATGAGTGGATGGATGAATGAGTGTGTGGATGGATGGATGAGTGGGTGGATGGATGGATGGATGGATGAATGGATGTGCTCATGAAATCTCACAGTACAGTGTGTCCAAAGTTTGTCCCATAAGCACGAGTAATATATAGTGGAACCTCGGGTCACGAACGCTTCTGATCATGTACAAATCGGGTTACGATCAAAACAATTTCGCATCTGTTCCCGACCACGCGCTCTGGTGGCGAACAAAAACACCGGCAAAGTCTCGTGTTCCCGAAAAGTTTTATCGCGCAGGAAAAGGCATGTGACATTAACCCCTGAAGCAGAAGAAAACACCTGAAGGAGAACATCCCTCCATCACAGAACACTGGAGTCTCCATCAAAACTGAGAGCTCCTCTAAACCCAGCTTCCTCCTTACTGCCTTCAGCAAACAACTCAACTCATGCAAGGTTAGTTTTCTTGGTTGTTCAGGGTTAGTTTTTGTATAAATTAAGGATTTTTCTAACTTTAGTTTTTTTCCCCCCTGTGCTTAAAACTGATTAAGCGGTTCGTACCTCTCTAGCGCGAGCTTGGTCTAACACGAGCTCCTGCAGTCTTAGTTGTCTCTGTTATTCAATGTTTTTACATTTAGTGTACGATTACACTGTTCATTCTATGGTATAATTAACCATTTTTGTGCTTAAAAATCTTTAATAAAATAATACAATTTTACGCTCTGGAACGGATTAATCGTATATTTACATGCAATCCTATGGTTAAGTTATGTTTCGGAGAGCTTCCACTGTAAGTCATAATGCACGTTTACATTTGCAGTAAATAGGGAGACACTGATCTACACATCCTTCATTCTGTTTCCGATACATTACTGAATAAAGGCTCAAAGCTCAGCGGTTTACTTATTCCGCATGTCCTGAGCGCAGTACACTTACCCGGTTCCTTCCTGCCGAAAACTCCAGCTTTCGTGAGTTTCACAAGCGCAAGATTCCACGTGACGTAGTTCGTGCCGGTTTGAAATGAAACGCCAGGTGGTTGATTTTACGTAATACACTTCATTCACAAAAAAAAAAAAAAAAAAAAAACATATAGGCCTAGCTTCTGATTAAAAAAAAAAAAAGTATTTAAGATCAGACATGTAGGCAATCTTTTTTTTTTTTTTTTTTAATTCATTTGTCTTTGCTTGAAGTTCAAAGGCCCCGCGATGACGTCAATTTGATGCCGGAAGTGAATGTTCTCTAACTGTTTCAGGCGTAACCTGTTTGTAACCAACGACTAGTTTTTAAGTAATCAGTTCTTGAGTCATTTGTTTGTCTGCGGGATTTTAGGCGGTATGCATTTGTTTTTTTTTTTTGTTTGTTTGTTTTTTTTAATAATTTTACCGTGCATTGATTTGAAAGGTTGTATTTAAACCCCATGCTTTAGCTAAAATAACACCAGAGTGAGGGGGGGTGGGCAGTTCGGAAAACATGAGTAACATTAGTGTATGTATAAATTTCCCTACAGAGAGGTTAATCCAGCAGTTCTACAGAAGGTCCTCAGAATCGTAGTGTAGTAGTGTAGTATAGAGTCTAGTGTATGGTGCAGCTTTGTACACTTGTGTTTTAAGTTCACAAGGTTATATATTATTTGAGTTTAAACTCAAAACCAGATTTAGGGTGGTGTTGGGTTTGGTTTTGGTTCTGGTTCTCTAACTCTTCCCTAAAGACATTGACTTTTGTTCCCTGTTATCATGTACATTCATTCACTTGCATGTATTAAACTTAAGACCTGGCCCATAAGCCCCACAGGAACCTGGAAAGAATAATGTCGAAACAGCAATATTTATTAGGCTACATTTTAACATTATCCAAAAGGATATGGACACCCCTTATAATGATTGAGTTCAGTGTTTCAACCACACTCATTGCTTAAAAAAAAAAAAAGTGCATAAATATACAGTAGAGGTAGCTCAGTGGTTAAGACGTTGGACTATTGATGGGAAGGTTGTGAGCTCAAATGCAAGTACCATCATGCTGCCACTGCTGGGCCTTTGAGCAAATAAACTCTGAGACTGTCATGTGCACAGAAAACAGGTTAACTGCACCATGACAATTTTGCGCTTCTCGGGTGCCATCATTCATCAAAAATGAGCAGTTTGGCTCAGTGACATTCAACATGGCACGGTCTCAGAATGCCACCTTTGCCACAAGTCAGTTCGTGCAATTTCTGTCCTGCTAGACCTATGCGATGCCCACACTAATTTGTTTTAGTTTTAAAATGCATTACATCTGCTGCATTTAATGTGAAAACTCCGGAGTTGCATTTTAGTGTGGATGAGGCTTTCGGAAACGGTGACCCACGTTCACTTCCTGATTGGGTCTTATCAGTCACGATGTATCCTTCGCTGACTATCCTTCAGGTTCCTATCACGTGACCTAATCCTTTAAGAAAACAAGCCACATTACTACCAGTGGTGAATGCAGCACAGATGATGAATTATCACCATTGCTGACCCTGTTGTCTTCACTAGCAGCTGTTGTGAAGTTAAAATCTACATTCTGTAATGCTACACCTACTCACCTACTTAGAGGCAAGCTCTGTATCTAGGCAAAAAACTGCAGAGTTGACAATCTGCGTCCTGTTTATATGGACATGCACATGCTCAGTGTATGTGAATAGTATTGTGATGTGCATTTTCAGGAGATTTCTTCTGATACAGAGTTAAAATACTCATCTAGATGGAGATTAGTTTCTGTTTAAAATGCCATTTTGAAACTAAAACATTAATTTAGACATAGCCCTAGACTTCTGTGAACTTATTTATTACTACAGTAGCATGTGTTGGTATCGTAATCATAACAAAAAGTAAATTATGGGGATGGTAAAAGGGATGATGGTAACAATTGGCACAAACAGCAGGAAAAATACAGGGTAAATGCCTTACCTCATATTTCCGTTAAAGGCTGTTAAAGGCTCTGCATCATTGTGTTAAAGGCACTATGGATCACCAGCACGCCACTGGGAGAAAAGCCTTCCAATCTCCACTGAGGCTGAGACACAATTAACTGATCTCATAAAAAGGCTTGCCAAAAGCTAGTTTCCCATGAAACCAAAATTCAAACTCCTATATATTCAAAGTTGCAAAGGCCCAAGCAAATAAATGCTTTTCCACAGTAGAATAAAAAGCAGACTATTATTGCTTTAATGGTTTATGAAGAGTAACCCCATCCTCAGTATTCGGAAGCCTGAGAAAGTCTTTCCAAGAATAAACAAGAAAAACTGTTTTGGTACGGTTACACACTTCTCCTGTGAACAATTTTTTGCTACTGATACACAAGGAATAAAATGATGTGCGATATCATCCCTAAAATGGTTTCACACCGCCCCAAAATGGATTATTTTTCACCAAGCAGTGCAGCCCCAAAGGTTTTCATTCCACAACAATTTGCCAACTATTATAAATGTTAATTTATTAATGAATTCCTACTTCACTAATTCTTCTGCGATAGGCTGGAGACCTACTGTGACCCTAACAAGGATAAAGATTGGATGTATAAACAACTATTAGTAGATCTTATTAAACAAAGAGTGCAATTTCAGTGATATAATTTAGATAATACTGATGGTACGAACTTGATAGATTTGAGAACTTTGTATGCTGTCAGCTCATTGAATTGCCTTTTTTTATAGACTCAATCTTTCCATCTTTGTGTACATACACACACATATAACCATGTAATGGAATGGCACTATTCATGCTATTTTAATTGATATTTCTGTTGAAATAAAAAAACAAAAATAGTATATTATTCCTGCATACAGACTGTTCAGAGACTCTTGGTAAAGACCCTTGAATAACTTTATACTAATGGATGATCATTCAGACCAGGTAGTGAATCATTGATATGAATGGCTGAAATTCTAATTAAAATCAGGGAACAATAGTTCACATTCTGACGGCAGCTCCAATTAAATAAGTTGATTTAATATAATGAAAGGGACACTATATAGAATTTAGTGGCATGTTGCGGTGAGGATGCAGATTAATCACCCCTCCTTCACACCTCCTTTTCCAAGCAAGGACCTATACAGTGGCCATCAGGTGCAATAATATCTGTCTGCAGAGCCATAGCAGAGCATGTGTGAGCACTTTTTAATTATTTGGTTTATCTTAACTGTTAGGCTAATTGATTTGATTTCAATCATTTAAGGTTGGTTTCCAATACACTTATGATATAAAACTAAAACAGCACTAATGTTAGACACTTTTGAATCTTTTACAGTTTTCTTCTGAAAACTAAGAGCCTGATATGTTGTTGGTAGGCTGTTTGCCTGGGTTTTATATA
>JAOVYU010000022.1:18334549-18356213 GCA_025674565.1 Synodontis membranacea
AGAGAGAGAGAGAGAGAGAGAGAGAGAGAATAAAAGCCACGTTGTAGCCGATGATGTATCACTAGAGGCCAGGACTACTCCTGAAAACGTGGATCCTCAGTATAATGTAAACATGTTTGAAATCTCTTAACATCTGTCCTGTGTGTGTGTGTGTGTGTGTGTGTGAAGTATCGCATGTAGCCTTCTCAGTTCGTGCACATTGTTCTTACACACAGTCTATCCCCTAAAGAGAAGGTCAAGGACGTTTTAAGTCTCCTTATTTTTTTTCTACCTATTGTTTAAAATGATCCATCCACAGCAGAGCACTGTATCCTGAAGGTGATTCAGAGACACATTGTCTTCTTTCTTTCTTTCTTATGTTTTTTTTTTTTTTTTTTTTTTCCTTTTTCTTTTTTCCCCCACTCCCCACCACCCATGTGTGAGAACAGTATCATTTCCTGCCAGGAAAGGGACCGACAGGAGAATAAAGACGTATAAAGCTTTCCAGGTCCCTGATGCTCGAGCTTGGTGTAATCTCACGGAACAGCCGGCAAGCAGCCCACGAGGATTTTCAAAAAAAAAATAATAATAATCCCGAAGATTTGCGTCCCCTAAGGTGCTCTGAATATAATGTAAGTCTTGTTTAAAAAAAAAATAATAATAATAATCCAACTTTTGCAGTTGAATTGTTCGGGTATTAAAGCAATGTGTAAACAGATCACACACACACACACGAACACACTGCATTTATTTGCTCTGCTTCCTGTCCGTCAGTGTCCAGTGTGTTCGTCTGAAGCCAGCCTGTTTTCATCTGTCTGATTTCCAGGCAAGGGTGGAACTGGATCACTGCCCTTTGCCATAATTGTAGCCTGTTAAGATAACTGTAGTCAGAGTTTAAACCCCATATGTGCAGCACTGTTATTAATGCTGTTGGCTACACCAGCACGCCACCTCTTGAGACTCAGACATGGTGCCATGCGTATATAAGGCGTACAAATTTACTAGATTTAACGCAGCTGGTGTGCTAAAACGTCTTCCGTGAACACCCTTGAAACATGTTTGGAAGAGGAATACACAGTG
This sequence comes from Synodontis membranacea, assembly GCA_025674565.1. NCBI lineage: Eukaryota > Metazoa > Chordata > Actinopteri > Siluriformes > Mochokidae > Synodontis > Synodontis membranacea. The sequence continues at coordinate 18,335,609 of JAOVYU010000022.1, forward strand.
TCTAAATTTGTTACCGTTTTTTTCCCAAGATACACTGCTCTCTTAGTTATCAGGCGAGAATAATTAATGGGTTGATCTTTTTGTAGACGCTTTGCTAGCCTTTCACAGTATAACATACTACTATTGTTATGGTGTGTCGGCTGTCTAAGCTAAATAAAGGAGTTGTGTGCGTGCGTGTGTGCGTGTGTGCGTGTGTGTGTGTGTGTGTGTGTGTGTGTTAGAGAGAGATAGAATGAGAGAGAGAGAAATTCCTGACTATGTGAATGTGCAGCATTTAACAGAGCCTGTTGTGTATGTGTGTGGTTTTTTTTTCCCCCTTCCCTTTTTTTCCCCTGCAGACTTGTTTATTCCAAAGTGCGGTAAACAGATTTCAGAGGAAATCCAAGCCGTGGAGCAAAGATGATCTCTGTCATTTTTATGAGTTTAGAATTTAGAGAGATATTTTTAGTGTAGATATGTAAATGAAGACAGTTTATTGTCATGCGGAAATCTCAAAGAATTATTTACGGCGTGTTTTATTTAGTACAAAGAATGGCAAAAGTAAACAGTATCTGGGTGTGGCATGTTGTTTTATTTGTTGTTTGTTATTTCCTGCACGATAATGAACATTTTTGTACATCATTTGATATCTGTGCTCTTTTACAGTGGTGTCTGAACATTTGTGAACCCTTTAGGATTTTTTTTTTCCATATTTCTGCATAAATATGACCTAAAGCATCATTTGAGTTTCACACAAGTCCGAAAAGTAGATAAAGGGAACCCAGTTAAACAAATGAGACAAAAAAAAGTATACCTGGTCATTTATTTATTGAGTCAAATGATGCAATATTAAATAGCTGTGAGTGGCAAAAGTATTTGATGCTTTGTTTTCAGACCCTCTTATGCAGCAGTAACTGCGGTTAAAGGTTTCCGGTAGCTGTTGGTCAGTCCTGCACATTGGCTTGGAGGAATTTTAACTCGTATCTCTGTACAGAACAGCTTCACAGTATTTCGGTCGGAAAGGTCAGGACTTTGACTTTGCCATTCCAAAACTTTATTTTTATTTTTCTTTAACCATTCATTAGATCATTGTCTTACTTGACATTTCCCTTTAAAATTCACTGGTATAATTCATTGTTCCGTCAATGACGGTAAGCTGTCCTGGCCCAGACGCAGCTATCCAGGCCCAAATTATGATGCTACCGCCTTCATCTTCGAACATAATGGTGTAAGGTTCTTATTTTTTTTTATTTATTTATTTATTTTTTTTACCTTCCTCCAAGCATTACACTTCTCATTAGAACTAAAAAGTTCTATTTTCTTCTCATCCCTTTATAGATTTTTCCACTAACCATGTCCATGTGACCTTTAGCAGACTGTAGACGGGAAGAAATGTTCTTCTTTGGAGAGCAGTGGTTTTCTCCTTGCAGCCCTGCCATGCTTCTTTTCATTCTCCTGAAGGTGGACTCGTAAACATTAATGTTAGCCAACGTGACAGAGGCCTTTAGTTGCTTAGAAGTTGCCTTGGGTTCCTTTTTGACCACAAAGACTATTAAACACCTTGACTACTAAACACCAAAATCGTACAGACTTGACCACTCACATATGTGAAAAATTGGATAATTTTATTCATTAAATAAATTAATGAGTATAATATTTTTTGTCTCATTTGGTTCTGTATGAATGCACACAGGACTTGTGTGAAAATCTGATGATTTGTTCTTTTACATTTGTACATATTTATACAGAAATATAGAAAATTCTAAAGGGTCCACAAACTTTCAACCACCACTGTAATAACTATTACCTCTCACTGTATTGTATTGTGACTGTAACTAAAATATCCAACAGACTTTAAGATCGTTCTAATCTAATCTAATAGTTATAATCTGACACTCGTTCTTTGTCAGATTATAAAATTAGGATCCTTTAATGATAAACCTGCAATGAAAAGACAATTGCTATTTTCAGCTTATGTCCTCAATCAGAGAATTGAGCACATTTTTCTGTCTTTGTGGTTTTGTTTACATTTTGCTATCGTCATTTGTAGCTATCCCGTTTTGCTGTGTGCTCCTATTGTAGGTTTAAGATGAATGTCATAGCAAAGCTCAAGGTTCTGTCTGCATTTGTAGATGCACTTAATGGCAGTGGTAAGCGTACCACGTTATGCTTTCTAAGACTGCCTATTTCCGCTCATGGCCCAAGAATTCTTTTTACTGTGTTTTTTTTTGTTTGTTTGTTTGTTTGCTTGCAAGAACAACAAAAATATAATAGACCAAAAATCATACAGACTAAACCAGGCTTAAGTGTGACACTCTTTATAGGCCCACTATAAAAAAGCTTAAAATATAAATAACACCTATATTGCCGCTGCAGTGTTATAGGAACGTTAATGCCATCTATTTGTAAGCAGATATTCTGAGAATCATCTTGCGGAGTTGTACAGTTATCATACCGATCCATCCCTGCAATAAACTGTGATCATTTTAATGAACCATGCATTTATGGATTGTAATTGTGGCTTTCTTATGTTATTTATCATAATACTTTGAAAATTGAGAAACTTTTATTAGTTTGAATTACAAATGTCTTGTAGACTTTCACAGATAAAAGTTAGACAAGTTCCAATATTAAATTTGCATATCACATTTGCATATTTTAACCGACAGTGTAATAAGGTGGTGTTGCGAACTACTTTATAAGAATAGCCTTATTAACCCTTTATCAGGCAAGAAACCATATTTAGCAAAATGGGTTGAAATTTTGAATTTCCAAGTATTTCAATTCGTGCCCTGTAAAGGTTAAACCTATCTATCAATCACACCAACAGTTCTGTTTTTTTTTTTTTTTTTTCTTTCTTCCCCTCTCAGTGTTCATGATTCTGACTTTAACAAGTGCCATGACAATTTTCCTTTAAATAGGATGTGCTGTTCTTTGGAAAAGTCTGTATCATGTCGTTTATAAAGACTTGGAATGTTGGATCATTAATCTGCAGTGTAGACACAGCGCTGTTTAAAGACAACTCAGCTTTCAAGATTTCAAGAAGCGATAGAGGTGGCTAATTGAGAAATCGTTGTGATCTTCTGTGTGCTAAAATGTCTTTCTTCTCAAATGTCCACAACATATTTCTCGGTTTCTGTTGTCGCCTCCTTTCCGGCTGCGTGTAGGACTGATCCACAAAATGCTTTCATGAGTACCTAGAGCTGAGAGCAGGATAATGTCGACATCAATAATTTATACGTTCAAAGAGAATGTGTGTTATAATAGGATGGAGGAAATATAGCTGAACGTAGACTAAAGAGCACTTGCAGTAGGTTCAGTCAGACATGCCTAGATTGCAAGCAGGTGTGGAATTGCATCAGTATGTCAAGCACGTGTCAGCTACTTGTGATTTTTATATGGGCCGTCCAGCTCTTGGTGTGGTGGTCAGCCAGAGGAAATCTGTGAGAAAAGCTTGACATGGGAAAGGAACTCCAAAAAAGAATGCATGTGACTAGAAGGAGATTATTTGAAGATACTTGCGTTGCATATGTGATTGTGGCGTGTAGTTTTTACTGGCATTTGCATACAAGAGGTAACAATAAAATATTTAATACAGAACTTGAAGAAAATGAAACAACTGATAAATAACAGCGTATTGTGCTTATAGACAGTCAGGTACGTGATATAGTGCAGGCTTAATTGAACATAGTTAATGTAAATCTATTTCAAATCCTGAAACTGTAGTCATTTGATTGATCATAAAACAGAAAAAAAAATGTATCATCATGATACCCATGTGGTAAATTCTAGTAAAACCACAGAGATGCCATCATGTGTAGTTTAGCCTTAGAATTTACAGTTTTTAAGGCCTTGCAATGGTGACATGGAAGACATTGATAAACAATGCACAGATCAAACACAAATTTCACTGAAGGGGACTTCTATTAACAGTTATTTTGCCTTTTTTTAATGTGAATTCACAAACCTGTGTCTTGTGAGCCAATAGAAAATGATATTGTGGGACCGTGGACTCATTAGTCAGTAAAAATGGGGACGCTGCTTATAATGAAATAGTTGGCACCTCTGCTACTGTTTCAGGCCAGGCTACTGGAGTCTTAGCTTATCAACTCAACACTTGGTGTTGAGTGTTCTTGGTAAATAATCAATAATCTCTCTGAGAGAACCCTGACTATTGGTGCAGAACATGCTGTTTTGGGTCAGGTACTCATCAGAGAACATTGGTGGACAAGAAGGTGAAATGCATACAGCATGGAAGGCGAATGAGTAGATTGGAGTTTATGATGATGCACAACATGGGGGCTGTTTCAGGAAAATGCATTAGAGTGCCATCAGGGCAGTTCAAGGGCGGTTATTCGTGAGAGACGGGTACTCTAATCTTCCTTCCTGTTGTAGTTGTGCTGAAACATGATATGTCGTGGACATGTCAAGATAGCAGCTTGCAGAAATTAACTATAAGCCCAGATGCAGTTTAAGTTTATTAATTTGAGCTCATGTTTCCTTACTGTTTCCCTGCAGGAAAATGATTCCGGTCACGGAATTCCGTCAGTTCACGGAACAGCAGCCGGCATTCCGAGTCCTAAAGCCATGGTGGGATGTCTTTGCGGAATATCTCTCTGTGGTCATGCTCATGATCGGCGTGTTTGGTTGCACGCTGCAGGTTAGTGCCAGACCTTTCGTCTTGCATGTCTCTTTTCAGCATTTGGATATCATTTGAATGTGGCTCCCACTCCTTTCCTTGCAGAGTGCTTGCTCTGTTAGGGGTTCATTACATGAGTGGCTTGAATGAAGGGCAATTAAGACATTCTTCACAGATTGAGAAAAAACAGACAACGTGACTTCAGACAGAGCAATACAGCCTTGCTCTTGTGCAAGGACTGGAAAGTAAACGCCTCCACACCTCAGTCCGATCACTCCAGCTCCATCTGTGCACAGACGGACCACTGTTGCCTGATGTGTGCTAAATAGTGGCGTGTTGCTTTGCTTACAGGAAGGAGAAGCAATTCCGGCAGGCGCACGCAAACACACATTAGCTCCTCCTTTCCTTGCTCCCTCCTAGACCCTGCCCTACTTGTTAAAATGTCTCCCTCCTTTCCCCCTCCGCCAGCTAGTCACATGCTTCTTTATCTAAGTTCCTGTGGATAATCCTAATAATCATTTAGATTAAACAAACAGCTGTGATTTAGATCTGTTGGATCTGGGTGGGAATATCCACCCCATGCTCATCCTGTGGAGTGTATTGCCTGATGTGTTGCACGAGCATCATAAAGCCTGGAAAGTGATGTCAGACATCATTGCCCTAATTAATTATAGAAACGTTATAGAACCACATCCCAGTTATGAATAGAAAAAAGAAACATACAGCCCAGCTAAGAGGCTGTGTGGTTAGAAGATGATTGAGCAGGCCAGGGGCACATCATGCAGGATTTATGAGTTTTTTAGGGCTGATGTTCTAATGCATGGTGAACAGAAACAAACCGTGAATACAATGCTGTTGATCTTTGGCCCAAGGTTTTATTGAGCACTCTGGCTGTTCTGTGTGGCTTTCACTCAATTCTACAGCTGATGGTGCCCTTTATTTTGGAACAAACTCCAGACAGGGCCTCCCACACAAAGCAGATGGTAATTAACCTACCAGACATGAGGCTTTTCACCAAGTGGTATAACCTACCCTACCAGACATAAGGCTTTCGCTGAATATTTCACTTGGGGGGGAGGGGGACCCTTCAGTTTTTTGTCATGAATTACTTATTATTAGCAAAATAATGTCTCTGTATCAAAATTCCATAAGGTTTTTTTGGTTCATAACCAAACCATGAAAGAGTTGCTCTCTTTAAGAATGTCTGAACTGAAAGCATTTGAGCATGGTTGTGCCATTTAAGTGAGCATGTCTCCCTCTGGAGTCTCCTGGAGTCATGAGCATAACCACTCATTTCCTGGTTGAATCATACTGATGTCAATACACAAAAATAGAACTCGACCATCCCATGCTGTTTCCTTTCCTAAAAAAAAATTGTTATCCAATTATGTGGACTCATTTTTACACAGTTTTATTTTTTTTGGTATGCTTTATTGAAAGTTCGTTATTTTTCTCATCCTACAAGAAGAACCGCACAGGGACTTTAGAAAGACATTAAAAAAATCCTTATATCGGAGTGAAACTTAATCACACTGGCTCCTAATGTTTTAATATTGACATAGTATCTCCATTATAATTTTTCAGGTAATGCAGGACAAACTCATATGTCTTCCTCAAAGGGTGTCTGCTCCAAACCAAACGGTGCCTTCACTGAACCAGACGAATCAGACCAATTCCTCTCTTCCACCTGCCTCCCCAGTGCCTGTATCCAATGAGATGAAGGGAATCAAAACCAACTTGGACATGCAACAGTACAGCTTTGTAAACCAACAGTGCTATGAAAGAGCTCTGCACTGGTATGCCAAGTATTTCCCTTACCTGGTGCTCATACATACCCTCGTATTCATGGTGTGTAGTAACTTCTGGTTCAAGTTCCCTGGCTCAAGCTCAAAAATTGAACACTTCATCTCCATATTGGGCAAATGTTTTGATTCTCCATGGACTACGAGGGCTCTGTCTGAGGTGTCAGGAGAGAGTCCGGAGGAGAAAGCCCACAAAAAGAACAGTGCAAGTAGATCAAACCTTAATACCTCCATTGGGGAGAGTAATCTGGAGAAAACCCAGTCCCTGAGATCTATTCCTGAAAGGATTGTAGTGGACAAACCAACAGCGAGTGTACTTGACAAGAAGGAAGGAGAGCAAGCCAAAGCGTTGTTCGAGAAGGTGAAAAAGTTCCGACTTCACGTGGAGGAAGGGGATTTGTTGTATCTCATGTATGTTCGACAGACAGTTATTAAAGTGGTCAAGTTTGTTCTTATTGTTGTCTACAACCTTATTCTGGTGTCAAACGTTCAACCTGATGTCAAGTGTGAAGCAGACGTAGAGAATATGACTGGCTACAAAAGATTTAAGTGCAATCACAACATGGCCCACCTCTTCTCCAAGCTCTGCTACTGCTACTTGTGTTTTGTAACTGTCTATGGATTAACGTGCCTTTATACATCATACTGGCTTTTCTACCGTTCCCTGAAAGAGTACTCTTTTGAATATGTGCGGCAAGAGACTGGAATTGATGACATCCCAGATGTGAAAAATGATTTTGCTTTTATGTTGCACATGATTGACCAATATGATCCGCTGTATTCCAAGCGGTTTGCAGTGTTTCTGTCTGAGGTGAGTGAAAACAAGCTAAAACAACTCAATCTGAATCATGAGTGGACAGTAGAAAAACTCCGCCAAAAGCTACAGACCAATGCCAGTGACCGACTGGAACTTCAGCTCTTCATGCTCTCAGGGCTTCCAGATACAGTCTTCGAGGTCACAGAGCTGCAATCCTTGAAATTGGAGATTATTAATAATGTCACGATCCCTGCAGCAGTTTCTCAGCTGGAAGATCTTCAAGAGCTTTCTCTGTACCAGTGTGCCCTCAAAATCCACACAGGGGCCCTCTCTTTCCTGAAGGAAAGCCTTAAGGTTCTGCATGTGAAGTTTGATGACAACCGTGAGCTTCCTTTGTGGCTCTATAGTCTTCGAAACTTGGAGGAACTCCATCTAATTGGATCTCTGAGTCCAGATGCATCAAAGAACATAACCCTGGACTCTTTACGTGACCTCAAGTCCCTTAAGACCTTGACACTCAAAAGCAACCTTACAAAGATCCCCCAGTCAGTTGTGGATGTGTCCAGCCACCTGGAACGTCTGTATGTGCACAATGACGGCACCAAGCTGGTCATGCTGAACAACCTGAAAAAAATGGTGCATCTTATAGAGCTTGAGCTGGTTCATTGTGACCTTGAACGCATTCCACATGCCATCTTCAGTCTGACCCACCTGCAGGAGCTGGACCTCAAAGAGAACAGCTTGCGCTCTGTTGAGGAGATCATCAGCTTCCAGCACCTCCGGAAACTCACGTGCCTAAAGCTGTGGCACAATGCTATCACTCACATCCCAGAGCATATCAAGAAGCTGAGCAGTTTGGAGCGCCTCTATTTTAGCCACAATAAGATTGAGATTTTGCCCTCGCACCTGTTTCTGTGCAACAAGCTGCGGCATCTTGACCTTTCCCACAACAACATCAGCTTCATTCCTCCAGAAGTAGGAGTTCTCCAGAGCCTTCAGTACTTCTCCCTCTCTTCCAACAAAATTGAGAACCTCCCAGATGAACTCTTCTTCTGCAAGAAACTGAAGACCCTCAAACTTGGGAGGAACATGCTTTCTGTGCTCTCGCCAAAGATTTCCTACCTGGCCTCACTGACTTATTTGGAGTTAAAGGGCAATCATTTTGAGATTTTGCCAGCTGAGCTTGGCTCATGTCAAGCTTTGAAGCGCAGTGGCCTTGTGGTAGAAGATACCCTGTTTGACACACTGCCTTCAGAAGTCAGGGATAATATGAAAGCGGAGTGATGTTTCTTAGCTTTGGTAAAATTCCTCAAATATCCAAAAAAAAAAAAAGACTTTTTTTTTTTTTTAAAAACTGACCTTGTATCCCACTCCCACACTCAATTTTTTCACGTTTACAGGTGAGTACCTGCTTTTAAGTGCTTAGATATTCGAAGGCAAATATTATCTTATTAACAAAAAGTCTTCGGGTTAGAATTTAGAATTGTATTGTACCTCAGAGTTAATGTAGTTTCAAGGATTAAAGACAATGTTACATTATGTCATTCATTTATATAAGCACCTTATTATGTAGAACTCTCTACCATATCAAAGAATATAGATTAGCCTCAGTGTTAACGTGTGTTGAATTCGAGTCGTTGCATTGCATGTGTTACATTAATAATAATGGCGAGGATTTCATTATCTCTGTGAAGGCATTACAAAACAAGTAAGCATGCTAGCCGGCCATACTGCAGTATTTTGCCTTTGGAAAGACTATCTGACCTTTGCACTCTTTAAGGGTTCTAATGAGTGATTAACGGATAAAGGCTTATCTTGTATAATGGTTGTATCACTAAATACCACATTTGTTTAACTCTGTTCAACTCTCGTTTGGAGTTCGTGTTAAATGACTCATTGTCCCAGTCTTTTACACTAAACCAGTCTCAGCGAGTGAGTGGCTTCAGTAATGAACCGTCTTCAGCTGCTACAGAGGCTCCACATTGCACAGTTAATCTGTAGCATTCGTCGTATTTCTCCCCTTCTTACAGCAAAACTATGATTTTCACCATTTTCACCATTTGCAGAAAAGTTAATCAAAAAGTTAAATAAAGTTAATTCACAGTAGGGCAAAGCACAAAGTCATCGTTTGTGGTAGCAGGGAATTTCACTTTTTACGCTGACTTTATCCATGAGAATGACTGTAATGACTGTAAATTCACATTTATCTTTTCTTGTGAGCCAATAGTAACAACGTGAGTGGTACTATAGTCTCTCTGGTCAGCAAAAAAACAGAGGAGCGGCGTTCTAATCATGCAGCCGTCGCACCAGACCTCCACCTTGCTGTTTTCGTACCGTTGGCACACGCTGACAGGTGTTGGGGTATTTGTGGGAATATTCAATCTTTTCTAGGTCTGCTAGGATTTTCTTGTTCGAAAAGTTACTGCTACTACAACGCTAACGTCCACTAACATGAAACATTAACATCCCAGAATGTAGCATGTTTATAATATGTAGGTGTATCAAATGCAGGAACTGTATCAAAATATGCTTGTGTGTATGTGTATATATAAATATAGTAATGCTGTATTCATTTTTGGAACTTACTCGTAGGGTTATTGTAGTGTTTAAAGGTTTAGGCACTGAAGGCGAGAGGGAGTGGTGGCACCACAATAACTTAAGTGTTCTCAGGTAATCTGTCTAGTCCTTTTCTTTTTGCATCACTGTTTAAAATTTTTACTGATATTCTTGGCAAGCTGAAGGGAATCCTGTCAAAATATACCTCCTTTAAATACGTAACGAGTGCTAATTTGTGCTATTGTAAACTATTTCTTTAATAACAAATTTTATATGGTATTGCTAATGAGCTGGGCCAAGCTTTTCAGCTTTCCAGTTTTGCTATTCTGGCTTGTACAATCTTTTTCAACAGTGATATTTGCTCTCTATCACTACTCACGAATAGTTTTTTTTTTTTCTTTATCTGCTGCTACCTCTCTACAGCTCACTATTCAGCTATATCCAAATAAACATTTTAGTGCCATTTTTTTTTTTTTTTTTTTTAAGATAGCATAAGTCTAGTGTATTATAAGTCTTTCATCTTAAAGCTTACGTTTAGAATAGATGTCATGTGCAATGATTATTATTGGTTGTCTTGGAGATGAAAAAGTGTGCCTATTAAGAAAGGGAGCATTAAACATGGACTCTCTTAATTGCCATTAATTGCCTTTGCACTGTCATACTGTCAGGTTTTATACTCCAGTGCTTGCTGTAGTTTTAACACCTTTTTCTTTTATGTGCAAAAAAAAAAATAAAATAAAATAAATGTACAGAAGAATATTCCAAGCATTTTCTTTTTGTCTTTATTTTGTTGCTGGTAAATTTTGAAAACCATGTAAAGTTTACCTGATTGGTTTAAGATGACACTATGGCCTGAATACTGTATGGGTTTGGCAATAAAATTAGCTGATTTTTAAAATTAAAGTAAGTTTGCTTATGTTAAGTTTCCTAAAAAATGTTGCACGATAAATGGTAATAAGAGTGCAGACATTAGATTCGATGAAATTTGGAGAAAAATGACTCCAATTCAAGGGCAGGGGTTAGAAGTGGTGGGCCTCCCACCTATAATTAGAGGGTGTTAACTTTTCTGCTTGTTTTTTTTGTTTGTTTTATGTCGGAAAGAAGTGCTAAATTGTCAGCCCTACCTCAGCATTGGCCTTGCAAGCCTTGCAGGATGATTTTAACCAACAGATGGCGTCTTGAGCCATTTTCAATCCATAAAATGGCAATTCTTCTTTATAAGAATGGTACTTTTGTCAATATTAACACTAGCATCTATATACGTATATAAGAGTGCTCTGATATTTAATTTACAGCTCAGAAAACATGAACCTAAGAGACATTCATCACAACGTATCCATTTAATCTAGCAGACTGCACTCCTTACAGACAAGATGCATATGAATTACAGCTGTCCAGAGATTGTAGTGGTGCTGTGTGATGAATAGTCAGAGAAACTCACAGAGGTGCGCATTTAAATCCCATGGGACCCCCCCAGAAAAGTTAATGTTCATGCAGCTACACTGGTTAGAATCACTTGCAGGTGTCAACAAAAATAACTGCATGGTTGGTCTGATAAAGAGAGTCTGATAAAGTGGGATTAATCAGAATTTCTTTAAGAGCAGAGGGGACTGAGATAAAAAAAAAAATCCCATGCAAATCATTAAGGTGTTACAAATGCGTTTGCTTAGTAATTTAGCCTGAATCTGCCATGTGATGATTTTAAAGGTGTACTAACTTGTCACTGCAGTGGTACATTTTGTGTTTCTTTACACATCACCTGTAAACATTATACTGTGTTCTTTGAAAAAAATGTTACATGCAAAATCCGTTGGAGCTGATGTTTACACATATTATATGTATTAACGTGGGTAGCATCCCAGAACGCCAATATTTGACCTTGCTATGACCATGACCCTGCTTGTATCAATTTCAGAATCTAATCAGTTCATTTGCTGGTTAATAATAATTCCATATAAATCATGCACACTTTCAGCCATTCGTTCTTGGCAATTATCTGTTCAAAACAGCACTTATTGGTCATAAGGAGGATATGGTGGCTGAATTGTGTTATCTAGAAAGTTACCTGTATCCCCACGACTAAATGACAGGTGATGAGGTATCCAGTAGTTAGACGTGGCAATAATTGTCTTGGCCCGATGTGTTTCTCGACCTCTCAGATAACCAGTAATGCTGAGGGTGTATGTTTAATGTGTTGCCCTGCGTTTAAAAGGCAAAATATTTGAGTTTTCTGCACAGCTGCAGTTAAGCATGAATGATGATAATGTCTTGTGAATGATGGTAATGTCTTGTGGTTTGTCAGGTGTCAGCATTTTCTCTATCGTTGTGTCAGCCAGGAAAGAACGGGAAAGTATTTTATTTGCCACATAAATCACTGGTTTAAGGAATTCAATTAGGTATTTTCATTATATACATTATGTCCTGCATTCAGTAGTGTTTGGTTCCTGGAGTGGTTGGTTTGATTTAAGCACCAAAAAAGCCACAGTACTAAGAAGCTAAATGAGAGTTTGTGATTGAGTGCATTTGATGTGATTAGGCATCAAGATGGCAGCATAACACAATAAATAGCACCAAGATGGAAGTGTGATACAATAAAAGGTTCCACACTGAGTACATGTACTGGGAAGTGGTTTCTTTTTTCTTTCTTTCTTTCTTTCTTTCTTTCTTTCGTTTCCTATGTAGTATCATTTTCCTTCATAGTTCCGTAAAGCTACAGTGTATATGATTGGTTAAAAATAGAAAAAAGGAAAATCATTCTTGAGTCATGAGGGAAAATACTCAGAAACATGGTCTTCCTGAGCTGCTGTCATTCACTTCGAGCTCAGGTTTATTTTGTGCCTGAATGTGGTACAGTCAAAGACCTGCACCAGATTTCCAGAACACAGACCCATTGATCTTAACAGAGAAGAACATTTTTCCTTAGACTGTTTTTATTCAGTAGACCTGCACAAACAGTATGTTCAGCAAGGCCTTGTGTTGTCACACTGATGTGTAAAAGTTTTTATTCTTTTAACAAGTCTGTAAAATTTGAAAGATTTGCATAATAGAAGCAGATGTAATTCCAGTTTCAAATGTAATATATAACCACATACTTCTGTACTATGTAAGTACACCAGTAGTATGTATGTATTATTCGGGTATCCTATTTAGTGTGCAGAATGCAGTGTAGGACACAGCCCTGAATTTACGTTATATGTGTGTTGCTTGCTTTTCACAGTCTTAAGATAAATGTGCAGTGATGAAGACATTACCACGTTACGAAATATTCTTCGACAAGTAGCTTGTAATAGCATTTTTTCTGAGAGAGGGCAACGTTTCAAAATCTTATCTGTATCTTTAAGCAAATGCTCAGTCTTTGTTACAGAAGGCAAAGCTGAGGATGTTTTTTTTTTTTCTTTCTTGTACAAATTTAACTGCTGTAAATTTGTAAATGCATTCCAGTTAAAATGAAACTAGACCTAATCACTATAATATTAATGTGAATTACATGTGTGGAGAGGATAAAAAAAATAATTTATCTCATTTTTTAAGCAGGATGGTCTTTGATTTTGTGTATGTCTATAACATAAAGTACATGGTGTTACATTGTGCGTCTTTGTGAAAGAAGCTATTTCGTAAGCCCTCAACACCTTGTCTTCACCTCTGCACAGCTTGAAAGCTGGATTTAATTCAAGCACAATTGTCACATTACTGGAACATATAGCATTTTTGAACTTTGTTGCTGTGACTTGTGTTGTGCTGCCTAGCTTTAAATTTGTTCCTGTGACTGTGATGAAATATTCTCAAAAATGTATTACCATTTTAACAGTTATAATTGTCTAATTCTTACTGAGTGAAAAAAAAAATTAAAGATGTGAACTGAATCTCAGAGAAAATGTGTGGACTGAACTGAAAAAGTATGCCTGAGCAAGGAGTAACACAGACCTGACTGAGTTTTACCACTTCTGTAAAGAAGAATGGGCAACAACTCCAGGAAAGTATTGCAAGATACTTGTGTAAAGCTGACCCAGTTGTTTGAGTCAAGCGCAAACAGCTGAAATAAAAAGTCAATGCCACCAAACAATAGAAGTGAACATAAACATTTGACCCACTGAAAATCTGATGTAGAAAATAAAGTGTCTTAACTATTATTCTGAAATGACCTTTTATAGAAATAAAGTACAGCTGAGGTCAGACGTTTACATGCAGTCATCATGGACATAAATGCAACAGAAATGTTGGGCTTTCAATGATTCTTCTGAATGGTTCTTTTGACTGTATAACTGTCACACTCATCTGAGAGGAAATTGGTTCAGATGGTCAGGAACAACAAGGAACACTATCTACAGCCAAGCGGGTTTTACAGTACATAGCCATTGACTGATTGAAAGGCTGCCTTTCAAGACAGAAGCTCCTGCTCCAAAGATCAACACCTTCAAGCTCTAATAATGTTTGTAGCTGACTACATGGACAAAAAAAAAAAGCCTTCTGGAGGAAAGTTTTAAAGTCAGCTGTCACAAAGTTTGAGTTGTTGGGCCACAATGACCAGCTGTTATGCATGGTGGTGGTAGCATCATGCTCTGGGGCTGTTTGTGTGCTACTGGAACTGGTGCATTGCACAAAGTGGATGGAATAATAAAGAACCTCAGAATTTGTCAAATATTTAACCAATATTAGGAATTCAATATGTATATTTTTGGCCGTGTATGTGTAATTTTCACCCAGTGTTGATTACAGAGAACATGAAATAAGATGAAACTTGTGCACCAAGTTCTCATTTTCTTGTTGTGCAATCATTCTTCCCCAGAAAAACAACAGTTTCTAACAAATGATTGAAAGCCAGATATTTCCTTGACATTCATGTCCATGTCTTCAGTTGTACTTTATTTTCATAAGATGTCATTTCAAAATGATAGTTCTTAGACTTCATTTACAGATTTTAAGTGCGTCAAATGTTTATGTTCCCTTGTTATTTGTTTTTTTTTTTTAACTGCTTGAACTTGAATCGAATGCTTGATGCAGCCTTACACACGCTTACAACACTTGGCTGGAATTTTTGCCCATTCTTGTATGTGGAGCAAAGTTAATGCATTGTTATAATCTATTCAATTTGAGGTACATGTCTGGATTGTAAAGACCACCATTGTTACTTTAAGGCTACATTTGTTCGTGTTTTTTGTACCTCAAAACACAAATATAGCTAGTAAGTCCTTTTTTATTCTGATACAATGCCAAAATATTACATGCTGGTACAGAGTACTTATCATGCTGCCAATGCATACCTCCTGTGCCTTCCTACCTTTTATGGAAAGAGGTCTTTGCTAATGAAAGAGTACAGCCTGATCCCTCAATCTGCTAGAGATTTCATGTCTTTGCATGCAAAATAAGATTGTCTATGGCTGAGTGTAGTTGAAGCAAAGGACTTCAGCCTGTGTGCTAGTCAATGATTCAGCACTTACAGCTGAAACACTGCCATTCTCTTCAAGCGTGGTCAATGAACCTGAGGATTTTATTCGGTCTGATGTGGAAGAGGTGTTTAACCTTGAAACGTTTTGAGAAACACTTCAGGGGCTCACTTCCCCGGGCTCATGGGATTGTTGTCCCCCTGCGTGTTGTTATAGTTATGATCCATTTAAAGACACAGGGATAAGCCTATCAGTTATATTCATGCACTGTTAAACTCAAGTCATGTTTATTATAGTTGTCTTACTTTTGTTTGCCTACAGCTCCTAGTTATCAGTGTTTTCATATCTGAGAAAAGCATTATCACTGATAAAATGTCCAACTTTATCAATTCTTATCATGCATGGACTGCCTTTTAAAGACTTGGTTATCATGGCTACATTTATGAACTCAACTCTGAATGTGCATCACTGCTAGAAATCATTCATCTTCAATAATGGATCTGCATTCAATTGAGTTGTAGGACAATTCCAGCTCTCATAACAGACAGCAGGGGTCATACGATATGTTACAATACACGAAGACGAGCCAGAGTCAATGAAACGTACACGTCACAGATCACTTGAAGTTAAACATTCACTGCATGCGTTTTGTGTACCTGAATATCCTTTGTGTTGCCTTTGAAAACACACACGCACACATACACAAAGGTCCCATTTCCCCAACAGGCTGAAACTACTGCTAGACCATTTGTATTTCATCTAGTTAGAACTGGCTCAAACCTGCCTTTTCTAACAGTATAAGCTGAGATGTCTCTGTCCATGCTAAGAGTTTGCCAGCACAGCAGATTTAGAGCTGGAATGTGTGATTCACATTGTCAGTATGTGTTTTGCTCAAACCCTTAGACAATGAGCTTAGGAACCTCGTTTTTTTTTGTCCTTCATTCTTTGTGTGTTCTCCGTGTTCCCAGGAAACTATTAACCCAAACTGCACAAAAGCTGACCAACACTATGTACTATGTACAATATGCCCAATACAAAAAAAAAAAAAAAACATGCTTCAGGATCATGTTTCTTTATTTTGCACACGTTTTCATTTGGTGAGAATTAGCATTGAGCACATGATAGGCCAGTGTTACATCATTAAATATAAGAGCCTATCATGGTTCGGTATGCAAATATTGCTTGTCCTCTGGTGCAGTGGTTTAGCAGAGGAAGGGACAGATGCTTGTAAGGGTTGGGGTGCACATTAACAGGACTTTTGCCTTAATGTTGCCTAATTAAATAATTTTAAATAAATAAAAGGGGGGGGACCTGGAAGTTAAATTCACAACTTTTGTCATGTTTAGGCTACATAAGACAATATAATGTGAAAGTTGGATATGACCAATGCTGTTCCTCTTAGCACGGTTTCATATAACAAGATTTGACTTTGGCAGAGGAACATTCCAAACTGACTATACAGTAAACCCTCGTTTATCGCGGTTAATCCGTTCCAGACTCTACCGCGATAAGTGAATTTCCGCGAAGTAGTATATCTGCGTAGTTAGAGCATAGAAAACCTGTTTATTACCTTCTAAATATGGTTTTTAACATTATTAGAGCCCTGTAGACATGAAATAACACCCAATTTTTTGGAATAAAGTTAATAAAAATAAAAATAATTGACTCAAGACAACCGAGTGCAGCCCGCATTTTCACTGTGTCGATCAACTTTTTAATGAATATACTGTATTCGAAAAACCGCGATAGAGTGAAGCCGCGAAATTTGAACCGCAAAGTGGCGAGGGTCGACTGTATTACTTTAGATCTCCTTAAGGGGCAGTATGCCCTCTTCCACATAAGGGTACATAAGCTTATAGGCACATATTTTCTGCTGTGATTAAAAGGGAAGAAAGAGTCCCTCCCATTCACGTGACTCTGTGGCATCATCAGGCTTCAAACTCATGATCTCCTAATGATGGGATGAATGCTTTTCTGCTGCTCCACTCAAAAGCCCCAGTAACCACTTTATCCTTGCCAGGGTCGAGGTAAATCCGTAGCACATCTAGGGAACGCTGGATATGAGGAAGGAATACACCATTTATGGGACACCTATTGCAAGGCACCATGCACACCCTGGATGCGATGCCCTTGGCAGGGCACCATAAATACTCCCGTTCATAAACTCATTTATACCTAGGTGCAATTTAGCATACCAAGTCCACCTATTGGCATGTAGGCGGCAAGTTTTTGCTAATTTTCAGGAAACCGTAGAACCCGGAGGAAACCTAGATGGGCATGGGGAGAACACGCACAGAAATTCCACACAGACAGTAACCACAGATCAGGAGCAAACCTGGGACCCTGGAGCTGTGAGGTGGCAGTACTACCCACTGCTCCACCATGAATTTAAGTTCACCTATAAACCTGGTCTCTGACTAATTCCTTCCTTACTTGACTACTTTTGGTAGATTCTATACCAAATATAACACAGTTATGGTTGTGTCATATTCTTCCCATTTTTTATATAACAGATTTTATGGTGCTCTGCGAGTTTTCTTTAAAGTTGGACTATTTTATTTTTATAGCTAAACCCTGATTAATACTTTTCCAGAAGATTCTCCTGGATTTGTTTTGAAAGCTCCATGGTCTCCATGATGGTGTTTGTTTAGATATGTTCTCTAACAAACTCTGGGGAATTCCTACAACAGGTGTATTTATATTGAGGTCATGTGACACTGAGCGAATCATGTCCACCTAATGATGTGACTTCTGGTGACAGTCAGTTTTAGCTATAATTCTTCCCCTATTGAATTTTGTACAACACACACACACACACACACACACACACACACACACACATCATACAAAGCGATACTTATTTAGCCTAAAATCTAATGATGCTACGGCACAATGTATATGTGTCTTTATTTCCCACGGAGTTCTCATTGTGGAATTTGCAGCCTGCTTAAAAAGTCAAATTAATTTCAGAATAGAAACCTGAACCATTTTTACAATTAGCGTACAGTATGGTAATCGTGATTCATGTGTACATGCCATGGATGTAGTTTTGTTTTCAGCTAATTGTTCTGTAGTATTCCGCTGAGGCCATGCAGAACAATGTCCTAAGTAAGCTAAATAACATACACCAAAATACTGATTTTAAGCTTTTGACAAATCTGGCAACTTTTTAAGCAGACATTAGCGACAGACATTGTGTAAAACATGACCAAGTTGCACTTGTGCAAGCCAATGTTCCCAATATCAAATCACTGATCATAATTGTTTCCCAACAACCGATCCCTGATCACAAGTGGCCTCAGTGACAAACCACAGATCGCCATTGTTTTTCCATTGACCAATCACTGATCACCACTGGTCCCACTGATGACGAATCACTGATCACCATGTTGTTTGTCCCACCCACACACATCTTTGGTCTTCATTTAAACTTCTCCTCTTGGCTATTATAATTATAAGTAATTAATTCCATTCCATTACCGTCTCCTTCATGTCTAATTCCTGACTATTTTTCTTTTTTTTTTTTCTGCATTCCTAACAGAAATGATAGTTTTTTTTTGTTTGTTTTACATAAATTGCTGGTACAAGTATTTTGTAAATACATAAATAAGTAGTTTGTGGTACCATGACCAAAGACTTAATTATAAGAAGTAATTTATAATCTTTATTTTTATTTTTATTATTCTCATGAAAGTTCATTGATAGCCATCTAAAAGCATGTTCTTGATTTTCAAGCTTCATGTATGTTTTGAAAACGAATCAACCACTTATTATCAGCCACTTGGTAGACGTTCTTGCTTTCTTCTTCTTCTTCCTCTTCCTTTTTTTTTCTTTCTTTCTTTCTTTCTTGCCTGCCTGAAGTTCAGAGGTTTCAGCCCTGATAAATAAACGCGTGTTAAAGGCACCTGTTCTCAGCGTCTTCCGCTTTTTGTAAAAACTAGGTTACTTAAAACGTGTTTTCCTTCAGCTTTACTAATTAAAGACTTGATTAGTTAATGGTGATTTAATTGATCACATTAAGGGTTACTAGGGCCAAATATCGATCAATAAAACGATGAAATACAGCCTTTTACACGCTTGTGAGCGCACCGGGACTGACTTCCGAATTACTCCTTCCTCCCTACACGAGCGCACTCCGTAGTCCATGAAATGAAAGGTCCCGGAGCCTTCGTAGCGCACTCGGTGTCCAGTAAGGCGCGGTTTGTACTTCATCCCGGATTTTGTGAAACTTAAGCACCTCCCCATGATAGACTTCCTGATTCTAACCCACGAATCGGTTTATTTGTTTATTTGTTATCATCATTATTATTATTATCATTATTACAGACTTATACGCTTTGTTTTCTCGGCATGTTCGTCCTCCTGGGACTATGGAAGATTTTAGCTTGTTAGAACTGCCCATGTTGAATTGAGGTAGGTATTTATTTTATTCCCCCCCCATTAGGGCTGGAGGAGGAGCAGCGGAGGCGGTAGTAAACTGGAGCAGACTGGTTAGTACTGACTACTGCATGTAGAAGACAGAGGACCGGCCAAGGTGTTCATGTAGCCTACATCATGTAAATGGTTCTATTGTCTTTTTCTTTCTTTCTTTTTTTTGTTTGAAATAGGGAAGAGACCATCCAGTTTTCCAGTCGTTTTCTCCCCACACTAATAATGAGGACACGAAAGGACATCACTGAGCGTTGTATTGCGCAGTACTGTCATCAAGCCAAGGTGGAAATGAGATAGTGGATGGGGGGATCATAAGCAGACTACGCTTTAGGATGCAGTAAGTATGCTATTTTTGATTTAGCTATTCACCCCCTCCCCCCCCTTCCTTGTGTTCGCTGAAGCTCTGTGAGGTAGGTATGAAACCTGAGACTGAACACCTGCGTACCTTCTTCTAATAGAGGTGATCCTCAGGTGTATAGCCTGGATTCAGCTACTTGTGCTTCAGTACACTGCACTGTTCAAATAAAAGTTTTAGGTAGTCATTACACAACACAAGGGAGGACAAAAAATGTCAGGGGTTTCCCAGTACTGTGCACGAGCACTTAGAACTTTTCACTCTTTGATATGATACTCTTTGATACAGTGTACAGAGAGAAATAACGCAAAGTGTTACATTCTGATTCGGACATACCTTAGTGACTACCACTACATGGGGGGGTGGCTTTATTGCCGGGATCAGAGTACACAATATTTTTGTCTTTCACCATGTCAGATTAGGCAATCATGGTAGCGTAAATTCTTGCCGTGCCTTGGTCAGGAGACTGACGTCACCAACTGATCATCGTTTATGTCCTTCAGGGAGAAAGGTCGAGAAATTGTCAATCATGGCCACAGAAGGGATGTCAAGGAAAATGTCGTCGGAGCTGTCAGACTAGGAGAGAGAAAAAATTCGGACAAGTTAGACGTCAGGGTGTTCTGGGGCATCAGGGTGTTGTGTGCTATTTTCTGGCAGTCAACCGTTATGTTAGGGACACACACACATACATATACATATATA
>JAOVYU010000022.1:18391293-18405353 GCA_025674565.1 Synodontis membranacea
ATCTATCTATCTATCTATCTATCTATCTATCTATCTATCCATCCATCCATCCATCCATCCATCCATCCATCCATCAATCAAACAAAGAAGCAAGCAAGGAAGCAGTCTACCAGACAGACAGTAGTAATGTGAACCTATTTTATACAAATTTAAGACAGGTTAAGCACTTTTAATGTTTCTTATACATAGGAATTCCTTTTCACTTCTTTCATAAGAAATCTTACTTATTAGAATGGCAACAAATTTTGGGTAACTTTTGTTTCACCACCATGTTGCTGTCATTACTGGCAGCTTATACCGGTTCCTCTGAACATATCGCAGTGTGAACATGCTCATTTCTTATGACATTTCACTCATTAAAAAGGGTTATGTACAAGCTGAGTAGAATATAAACTGTGCTCCTCCTGAACACTTCATGTCCAGGCATTCTCTCACTCCTCTTCCTTTTCACCTGGTCCTGGTAACGAGGGCCAGGCTGGGACAAAGCACCGGATAATTACAGCAATAACACACACAGGATGTCAATGATAAAGATTGGATGCGAGGCAGCTTTCTACTTTGTGTCAGCAGCCTGGTGCTCTCGTCCCCCTGATCCCAACATCGCCTCTTTCATCTCCTCCACTCGGCCATGAAAAATTCATCCAAGACCTCCAGAAATATTTATTGGCAAAAACTTAGGGAGAAATGTTTGTGCTGAAATATTCATGGCCACATGGGTACCTAACAGTTGTATACCCCTGTAATAAACTTGATTGCTCACATTACACAATAAAATCATTTATCTAAAATTGTATTTATAAAGTTTTCTTTTTGTGGTTTGCTTTCTCTTGACCAAGTCTGTTCAAGCAGAGCATAAGAGAATAAGAGTATACAAGGTGGGTTTCTATGAGATTTTTTTCTTCGAAGAATACATGACCTTCCCATAGGGTCAGGCCTTAGAGTCCATAGGTATCTTCTGTAATATAATTTTTATTTTATTTTATTTTAATTACTTTATTGTTCTATAGTTCTATCTAAATCTCTTCTATCATCTGTACATAACTTTCCTAAATCTTTTCTTTTCATCAGGAGTTTGTTTTTGTAATGTAAGAGAATTTCCCCACCGGGATTAATAATGTAATTCTGATTCTGACTCTGATTCTGATAACGTGTTTCCCATTCAAAAGGCTAAAAGCTATATGTGATCTTCTGTTATGTTTATGAATTGAGTTTATGAGTTTGCTTTATATGTAATTCACATCAGGGGACTGCCCACAGGTAATGACTTTACAGTGCATGACATACGGTATGAAGGCCTAAAGGTCCCATAGCTGGTACAGGAGGTGATTCTAACAAGACCATGCCACAAGATCTCGTTATAGACAGAAATCTGCTTGCTGAATATGTGATCTGTGCCTGTGAGGACTTCGTTTAATATGGTCATGGCAATGGATGAGAACACAATGCACTGAAATATCAGTTTGCTGAAGTAGTTAGAGTAATGGTATATTATAAGTACTGCTCATGTATTACAGGTTGACAGCAAACAGACTAGTCAGCAGTCCATCATATAATGTATAATATATGATATAATATTGTCAATATATCCCCAATATATCTTGGTATCTCATTTATGAAAATGACAAACTAAGAAGTCAAAGTAATGTACAACATTCATTGAAATTAGGCCTTAAAAGACATCAGGTATTTGCAGTGATCTCAGCGTAAATTAAAGACACAGAGAATCTGTTTTGCTCATTTTTGAGCTTTTCGTTATTATATAGCATTATGCGTGCATTTGTGCCCAACTGTCAGCCATATGCCAGCTCTCAAACTTTATATATTCTTGATTGATGCTTTGTAACTCTTGTGTATAAGCTCTATGCTCACCTTAAATGAATAAAACATTTACATTTATGGCATTTGGCAGACGCCCTTATCCGGAACAACTTACAGAAGTGCTTTGAAGTGTATATCAAAAAATACATCCTGATACTGGTTCACTGGGTCACGGATTAAGAGTACTATCCGCCCCCCTATACCGCTTATCTGAAAGGGTCACGGGCATGCTGGAGCCAATCCCAGCTGACTTCAGTCTGGCAAGAGGCGGGGTACACCCTGTGGGGATTAATAGATCTATCACAGGGCTAACACAGAGACGAACAACCATTCACACTCACATAGGCAATTTAGAGTAGCCAGGTGACCTAATCTGCATGTCTTTGGACTGTGGGAGGAAACTCTGTATAGAAAGGCCCAGTCAGCTTGCAGATTTGAACCCAGTACCTTCTTGTTATGAGGTAACAGTGCACCGCCCTTATGGTATCCTTTGGGAATGGGAGCAAAATGGTTAAGTCTAAACGGTAATCAATCCACTGGTGACTTAGTATCATTGACTGAAATAGTATGACGCAGCTGCTGTGGGTATCGGACCCACTGTATTAACTTGCTGTGACCGATCGTGACGTTGGTGGCGGTGACATAAGCGGTGTTTCCTACGGGTTTGGAACATGTTCATGGTAGCTGGCAATCTACTGCATGTGATTTTGGATCGTATTGGAAGCTGCAGATTTAATTCAGCTCTACTCGTTTGCAATTTTATTTTCTGACTTACAAGGAAGGGAGAGAAACACAGTTTGCTTTTAAATTTGCAGTCGGTGATTTCTGAAAATCCTAAAGTGACCTTAGTTTGTTACTGACATGAAAATAGAATGACCAAATGTGCACAGATGATTAATGCCCTTTTAATAATCAGTTAAATGGGCTTGGAGGAAAGCGTTAAAGCTGAATGCGCTGAGAACACGCCATGCTGTTATGGTAAAGCTGAAAATAACATGTAAAATGCAAAGCTCTCCATTCATGTGGTTGGCTATTATCATTCCAGCACAACACAGTTCCTTTTAGCTACACAGTACATTATGTTCATTATACTGTATTTATCTATCGCTCACAGAACACTCTTCTTCCTCTTACTTATTTGCTAAACTGAGTCGCCAAATTATAGTATATGGCTGAATCTGAATACTCAGTAGGTCATGTACCTACTACCTGGCTCTTACTGTAACGTTCTACTTTAGATGTAGAAGGTGATCAGGATACTGACTGTTCAGACATCCTACAAATTATGCCGTACTGCTTTTTTTGCATTCTATTTTGTAAGGCATTATGAGTATTCGGATTCAGCCCAAGAAAAGAAATCATCGGCATATATCATATCCGGTATTGCATGTTTCACATGCAAGGTTCACGCCCCATGGCGTCCCGTTAAATACAGTCATGTGGGAATACAACACACCTGTTACTTTACCGTTATGGAACACATAGTGGGATGAAAATTTGTGTATCCTGTGTTGTTTTTAATGGCTTTTGTATGTGAAACCAGGTATGTTAGTCTAAAATAATATAGTATAAAGACAGCACAAGAATTTTTATTAACAGAAAAGTGCTAGTTTAAGTACTTCATGAAGAGTTAGGCATTTAGTCTTTGTTTGAAGACAGTGACTCAGCTGTTCAGAACTCTTGGGGAAGTTGAAGGTAGTGCTGCTGATGTTTCATTGGCTCAGAGCTTGTGCATTAAGTTAACCTCATCTGCAAAATGGTAACGTTCCACTAGCCCATTGCATTACCCCTCCCAGTCAGAGGAGGTCACAATCTTCCAAGGATTGTGCAGCACTTCCTTTGTGGTGGACTTCCTGCCTCCCCGAATATATAAACCCTGTATTTTGGCTATAGCTTTTGGATTATCCTGTAGTTATTTTGCAAGCTCTTTTGCATATTTTCCCCATTTTTGATTTCTGGATAACATTTATTTGTTTGTTTGACTTGTATTTTGTTAAAAAAAAAAATAATAAAAAAAAATTAATAAATCACTACGTAGTTTACCTATCCATAACTCACTTCACAAACCTGACAGTAACCAGTTTTAAACCTACAGGTGCAGTTCCCAAGAAGCATTATGGCTACTCTGGTAAATGCTGTTTCTCCTCATGAGAGCAGTTAAGTGTGTACCGTGGACAAAGAGGATGTTTCAAACACAAACTTCTTTCCAGGTGAGCCGACATGTAACATCCAGGTTGTATTCAGTGCACGTTTTCTGTTTGGTAATATTCGCTAAGGTTTTGTCAGGTAAAACAGTGTTTATTGAAGGCTTTGTTACTTGTAAATGTTGTAACTCACAAACGTTTCCATGGTGAACACTCGAGCTTGGAGGAAGTCTTCAAAATCGCCGTAAATGGCTTTTTTGTCTTCTTGTCACATATATGAGTTATTTAAACATCAGAATGAAACTTGTAGTGTTCAAGGAATGCAACATAGTACAAACATTTGAGGTTAACAGCGTCCTAGTTCTAGTTGATATAATGTGGTATTCTGAAACGGATTAGCTACTGACCAGTTCTTGGAAATTTAGCGTTGAGAAAGTTGTCAATCCATCTTGTGCCCTGTACAGCCCCAACAAGTAATCCTCTGCACAAGAGTAAAGTGTGAGGGAGCACTATATCCCTTAATATCCCTTAATATTGGGTGTTCTTCAGAGTGAGTTTTCCCCTTCATCATGATTCACTCCTCAAACACTCCCATTGTTTTGAGTTACCTTGACACAAAGCTTGATACCGGCAGCACAGATCCAATACCCCAGCACACGCAGAACTTTTATGTCAGGAGTTCAGGAGTTCCTCTTTGGAGCCTCACAAATGTGGAATCATCTCTTATCTGTGCCCTTCAACTCTCTTGTAACTCCTGAAGACAAATGGATGTTTGATCAATTAGCTAAGAATACAATTCCAACTAGAGATGCATTTTCACAAGACAATATGATTGCGCTGCAGTGTGGCGGGGGGGAAACAAACAAACAAACAAAAAAAAACGCCAAGTCTGGTGGTCTCTGATGAAGCACGGCCAAGCAGCAAGACTCTGATTCTTAAACTACTATCATTTCAGTGGGGAGGAAAGAAAAAAAAAAAAAAAAAGTACATCTTTCCAAAAGCTATACAAACACACTATTCAGGCACAGGATGGTCAAGTTGAGGTTGGTTTGGGGTTCATTTCTCAAACTGCAGAAGACGTGTCTGTTAAAAGATACAAATTTATTTTTGAATATGCATTTAATAAATATGAAAAGTCAGGTGATGAGTTTAGGCTCAAGTTGTTGAGATATATTACCATTTAGTACAAACATATCAATAAAGTTTTGCTGCTTAGTGCATTTGTTCATTGTTACTTTTCTTTTTCTTTTTTTGGCACTATGATATTGGGATTCTTGAGAATTCTCGCTGTGAAGAGAATAGGACATGCTGTAGTTTCAGAATAAACCACACTCCTCTTTCATTTTTGCTCTTTTTTTACCTTCTACAAGCCTGTTTTTTTTTTCTCTTCTTGCTTTCCCGTTTCTTGGAATTGAATTAATCTGACCCGTTTGTGAACTCTCCACTTAGTTTAACTGTGTGCTGCCTATACAGTAGTATTGCACCTGCAGTAACTGCATGCTTGAACTGTTTTTTTTCTTTTTTTTCTAGTTCCCTGTTTTCTTGTTTAGTTTTTAGTTTCATTTTTTCCCCCAGTGTTTATTTCTGCATACCTGTCTGGATTCTGATTACTGGGTATGCCCTAAATATCCAAGTCTGCTTGTGTTTTGATGCAGTGGATTCTGACTATGGTTATGTTGATGCAGTGGATTCTGACTAACGTTATGCTGGTGGAGGCACGGTGGTGTAGTGGTTGGCACTATCGCCTAACAGCAAGAAGGTTCTGGTTTTGAGCCTTCCAGGCAACTGGGGCCTTTCTGTGCCTAGTATTCATGTCGTCCTTGTGCCTGTGCGGGTTTCCCCAGGGTGCTCCAGTATCCTCCGACAGCCCAAAGACATGCAGATTGGGTCAGCTGGCTACTCTGTGTCCATGAATGTGAATGGCTGTTCGTCTCTGTTTTAGACCTGCTCAGGGTAACGTCCAGGGTACCCTGGCTGTCGCCTGAAGTCAGTGGAATTCAAAAAGCTAGAAAAAAAAAAAAACAACTGCAGATTCTTAAAACTCTTAATTCAGATTCGGTGTTAAAGTATTGCCTACAGTTAAGAAGTCTTTAAACATACCCATTTTCTCTCCCATTCAGTTTGCCAATTGTAGCTGTGTTGCAAAGTCCTGAGTTTGTTTTATTTAGCACAGTTGTCTCAGTTATGCGAACAGCACCAAGCTGTTTTTATTTATTTATTTATTTATTTTTTTGTGAAAACAATTTTCTTGAGTCTTTTTCCATTGTCAGTGGTGCTAGAGGGGCCATGACTTTATCATTCTGTCTGTCCACATTATCAGGACAGTTCAGCGAGCTGGTATCTAGCTTCTGTCAGGAAGGACCGCATGCTGAGTCTGAAGGTGTTGAGGTGATGATTGCTTCCTGACCTCCCCTCACTCCCTCCATTACATCCACAATGAAAGACACCGTTTCCTCCTCACCTATCTCTAAATGGGTAAAGGTGCCTAAGCACACCACATTCCCTTTGATTTCACATCTGTGCTGTCATTTGATCCTTAACTCAGTTCAGTGCTGCACCTTTCCACTTCTCCAGCTCAGAGGACGTGTCAAAGCTCAGTGGCCGAACCGCCACTGTTGTCCATGGCCTTTTCAGTACCTCCTTTGATTGAAGCCTTTGACCAGACACGAAAGTCACACTTTATGGACCCTTCTGTAGATGCTTTTGTATTTTCAGGTGCTGCAAATGACCTTAATGCAAATGAATTGGGATCTGATACAACGCAGGTCATGCTGACAACACGGTGCTAAAGGTTACAGATTACACAGCTTGCTTCCACTGGCACTATCCTCTTTTGCAGTGATTTTTGTAAATATTGTACTGCTTATCAAAATAACTACATCTAATGGAATAACACATAAAAAATAACTGTCAGATTAATTTTGGTGGTTGCTCTTAATAAATTACTGAACTAAATAACTAAATAAATCTGAACAATATTTATTTTCTTCTTTTTGTATTTTATTCTGAGAGACTCACCTCAAGAAGCACCTCTCTTGGAATCATAGTGAACTTGATATTTCCAGATTATATACACAAACTTAGATAAAGAACCTGTTTATCTCGATCACATATATACCGTTCATGTAAAACAATAAGCATATATGCAATCTGAATCCTTTTCTTGCACTGAAACCATACACTGTCTTTATATAAATGCTGCTATTTTCTTGTACACATCTGCACATTTTATTCTAAATTATTTTAAATTGTACTTTTTACATTTTACATTTATATTATTATTGTGTTGTATTTTGCATCAAGGGAGTGGCACTCCAATTTCATTGTACCTGGTACAATGACAATAAAGGCTATTCTATTCTATATATTTCCAGACCCTGAAACACTTGTTAGTTGCTCTGGATCACTATTATACTGTAAAATTGATGTGGGGCAATTCTATACCATTGTGCTGTTAAGCCATTCTCTTTTACGTGCATACATTTGATCTTGTTTCTATATAGGCAAAGCACCTTAAAAAAAAAAAACTAAAATATTTTTTGGTTTTGCTGTTACATTTTCTGATTTTTTTTCTTTTCTTTATGAATTCACTGTATTTACGTTTTTGTTCTGTTTGTGTGTTTTTATTTTTTTATTTATTTTTTTTTTTTGCAATGAGAAATCATTGTCCATCCTTCCCCAAAATGTATTAATAAATGCAAAATGAGCAATAAATCTGGCATTTGTATTTATTTTGCAATTTATCTTTCCTTAAGAAATTTATAGAGATGACAGTGATGAAAGCTTTGGCTTTTTTTTTTTTTCTTTTTGCACCTGTGGTAGCTCTTAACAGAAATGAAATTGGAAGCTTTTCTGTGACTGGTACGCTTTGTGTTACTTTATTGATTGTTGCTCATTCCTCCAAAGAGCAACACTTTATATAAAGCTTAGAGGAGCCAGTGTCCATAGGGGATGTGTGTATGCCTCTGTACACACCACTTTACACTTGTAGCCACTGGTGGGAACAGCCACGCACATTCAATTTACACCACTTTAAGAAAATGTAAACAATCTACACACTGACAAGTGAAAGAGCGAGCCAAAAACAAGCCCTGAGCCTCAGGAGCGCAAGCAGTCCACTGTGTGATTTCACAATTAGATTCTGCAAAAAGAAAGCCCTGCTTGCAAGAAAAGAAAAGTTTTTATCTTAATGAAAAGCTTTTAGAGTTGAAATTATGAAAATATGGTCAATCCGTATATGCGTAGGTTTATCTTTTATACTGACAGGCTGTGAATATATTCATGACTCTGTGAAGATTCTTTTAATTATAAGGTCAGACAGAAAAAAAAATCCCTCCCTATGATGCAGTAGAGAAAAAGAGAGAATCAACGTTTCACTTGAAGGCAATCCATCCCTGTAGAGTCCTGTCAGAAAGTCCACTAATTCCACAGATGGCACATGAATCTCTCTCTTGTGTTTATCCTCTTCATGAACATGCACAAAGCCTAAAGGAAAATGGGTCAGAAAAAATGCTCATTAGGCAGTTTAATAGACGCTTGTCTTCTGTAATGCTGGGAAGATTAGATATTCTTTGTCAAGGCCCTTAAAGCAAACATTTGACAACAAAAGACTGGTTTGAAGAAGAATGCGTCCGCTCAGTGTAATTATTGAAATGAATGTCTTTGTTGCTGTCTCCTGAGCCTATGGACACTCCGAGACTCTTTAAAATGCTTAATGTTTAGATTATCAAAGCACAACACTAGTCATCAGTGTTCTATGAACTGTAGATAGAAGGACCTTTCTATGTCTGACCTTCTTCCAGGTCAACAAAAAGTATATGAATTCATGTTCCTTCTGTCTTGACTTGGCAGATAATAAGGGATCTTTTAACACTTTTACCAAGGTCATCATATTGATTACTCGATAATCTTATTTATGACTGCTTATGCTTTTTTTATTTGATTCTCTGCATGTCAGTATATATCAAAAGATGGTTATTGTTTGTATTACTTGGCTGTGTGTTGTTGCTTCATTCTGCTTGCTTGGCTATATGTTCTGAAATGGTGTCTGCTGTTGCCGTATTATTGTGCTTTTGACTTGATTCTTGTCTGTTGCTGTCTTTCATCGTGTTCAGAACAATTGATTAATATCTGTTGTCCTTATAAAAAAATAAATGACATAAAATCTCGCTAAGATCGATCTATTAGAAAGTTGGCCTTTATTGAAAATGGTTTTAATTCTAGGGGTAGTTTAGTGGTTAAAATTCTGTGCTATGTCCTAAACCTTCAACTGTGCAGTTTTACAGTTTGGCTTCTGCCTCACTTGAAAGTTGCTTTGGATAAAAGCCTCTCCAAAAGGAATACATGTAAATCCTTCTCCTTGTAGAAACAGAAACGAAATGACCCTTTTAAGTCTGTAATTGACACTAACCAAGCTCTTAAAGTCATCCAAGAGTTTTGTTTAAAACATCTTTATTTTCTGTAATGAATAACACATTGCTTGATGTGGTAATTTATTCCTGGAAATTTGGAAATGCTCCCAAACCGACACAAGACCATGCCTTTCCATTGCTACAATTGTGCAAGCAGAATGCATTCACATATTTGCTGATGATTAGTTCTCATATTTTACGACAGTACCTCTTGTGCTTGTGTGTCATGTAGTGACACAAGTGCTATCTCAGATTTTCACCTCCCTAATTAATAAAATGTAATATTAACACAATACAGTGGCTTCAGAAAATATTCAGACCCCTTTCATTTTTTCCAATTTTGTTATGTTGCAGCCTGATGCTACGATTGTTTAAATTAAAATAGTTTCCCATTAAGCTACACTCAGTACCCCATAATGACAAAGTGAAAACAGATTTTTTTTTCTGTATTCAGACCCTTGGAAACAACACTCGAAATTTAGCTCAGGTGCCTCCCATGTCTCTTGATCATTGCTGAGATGTTTCTACAACTTGATTAGAGTCCACCTGTGGTAATTTCAATTCATTGGCCATTATTTGGAAAGGCACAAACCTCTCTATAGAAGGCTCACAGCTGATAATGCACAGCAGAGCAAAAACCAAGCCATGAGGACAAAGGAACT
The DNA here is from genome assembly GCA_025674565.1 of Synodontis membranacea. Classification (NCBI taxonomy): domain Eukaryota; kingdom Metazoa; phylum Chordata; class Actinopteri; order Siluriformes; family Mochokidae; genus Synodontis; species Synodontis membranacea. The sequence continues at coordinate 18,401,329 of JAOVYU010000022.1, forward strand.
GTCTGCAGAGCTCAGAGACAGGATTGTTGCAAAGCACAGATTTGGAGAAGGGTACAAAAATGTTCTGCTGCACTGAAGGTTCCCAAGAGCACAGTGGCCTCCATAATTCTCAAATGGAAGAGGTTTGGCACAAACTCTTCCAAGAGCTGGTTGCCAGGGCAAACTGAGCAATGGAGGGAGAAGGGCCTTAGTGAGAGAGGGGATCAAGAACCCAATTCTTGACCCTGTGAGCTCCAGAGATCCTGTGTGGAGATGGGACAAGAAGAACAATCATCACTGCAGCCCTCCATCAATCTGGGCTTTATGGCAGAGTGACTCGATGGAAGCCTCTCCTCAGTGCAAAACACAAAGTCTGTTTGGAGTTTGCAAAAAAACAAAACAAAAAAAACACCTAAAGGACTCTAAGACTGTGAGGAACAAGATTATCTGGTCTGATGAAACCAAGATTGAACTGTTTGGCCTCAATTCTAAATGGAGGAAACCAAGCAGTGCTCATCACCTGCCCAGTACCACCCCAACTGGGAGACTGGTCAGGGTTGAGGGAAAGCTGAATGGAACAAAGTACATTGATATCTTCAACGAAAACCTGTTCAACAGCCCTCAGGACCCCAGGCTGGGCCGAAGGTTCACCTTCCAACATGACAATGACCCTAAGCACACAGCGAAGACAACGCGGGTGTGGCTTAGAGACAACACTGTGTATGTCCTACGGTCCAGCCAGAGCCCTGTCTTGAACCCTATCTAACATCTCTGACGAGACCTGAAAATGGCTGCCCACTGAAAATGGGACGCTCCCCCATTCAACCTGACTGAGCTTGAGAGGATTTGCAAACAAGAATGGCAGAAAATCCCCCAATCCAGGTGTGCAAAGCATGTTACATCATACCCTAACAGACTCGAGGCTGTAATTGCTGCCAAAGGTGCTTCAACCAAGTACTGAGTAACGGGTATGAATGCTTATGTAAATGTGATGTTTCAGTTTTTTGTTTTTACAAAAATGTCTAAAATTCTGTTTTCACTTTGTCATTATTATGTACTGAGTGTAGATCAATAGGCAAAAAAAATAGATTTAAACCATTGTAGTACCAAGCTGCTAAATAAAAAAATAGGAAAAAATGAAGGGGGTCTGAGTACTTTCTGAAGCCATTGTATATACAAAATGCCACAAACTCATGGCCTTCCCCATAGTTACATGTGTTGTCTTTGTCAGAATCCAAGTCAGATGGAATTATTTAAGGGCCGAGATTGAAAGAAAAAAATTGAAGATGAAAAGGAATGCTAGGAATCATATCCAGTGTTTGCAAATGGATTTCTTTCCTCTATGCTGTGTTGTACAGAAGGGTTAATGTGTAAATGAAAAGAAAACCTGTCTTCTATCTAAGGTGGTTTACATGAAGGTGTTAGTACATAGGAATCTTCAAATAATATTTACCCATGATTTGTAGATGGTCCTCAAATGCCTGACTTGAAGCTAGGCACAAAGACCGAAGGGAGGATTTGGGAAAACTGCGCACCAATTTTTTTTTTTTTTTTTTTTGTGATGAGAAAGCCTTCGAAATAATGACCTTCTGTATTCCAGGACCTCGACCCCAAATCTGTTGTTCTTCTAAGAGTGTTGAAGTCAAAGAGGGATTAAAGAGAGAAAGAACGAAAGAGATATTGCAAGAATAAAAAAAAAAACAAGTTTTACTGCAGAGTGGTGGGAGAAGCGTTAAAACCTGTGGTCTTGGAGCGAGTAATCTCGGGCTCACAGCGAGCCGTGGCCTCTGCCTCAACCTCTCCTCTTTCATCTTCCCTTTGTCGGGACGAATTCACTGATACTCCTCTCACATGCCGTCCTCCTCTCTTCTCCCTCTCTCCCGCTCTCCTTCACTGTGACTCCGAGCAAGATGATTACTTTCTCGTGAAACTGCTCCGCAGCTCACCCCGTCCATCTTTCATCCATCTCTCCTCCTTTTCTATTTTTCGTACTCTCTCAATCACTCGCTCGCCCACTCATTCCTACCCATCTCTTTGTGCCCTCTCTCTCCTGTACCCGAGAATCTCTGCTTAGAAGACATCAAAGGGTACGATCATAGCCCGATGGTTTAAATCTTTAAAGATGGAATAACAGCCGGAGAACATTGCATGTCCCTCTCGTCCCTCACTCATGTCACCATGCGCTGCAGTAACAGCAGCCAGCAGAGGGTGAATCTTAAATTCAGAGAGGGTTTTTTTTTGCCCAGTGAGGGGTCAGTTTGCAGTGTTTTTTTTTTTTTTTTTAAACTTAGGTGACTCTCTGTCCTCTCTACGGACTCTAAGAAAGCAGTGCTGGTGCTGTGATCACAATCCGGCTGAAATTCTGTTTGAAATGGGAACAGGCTCATTTTCATCAGCCTCCTTCACACTAGGGGACGTCCCACGCGCCATAGCATGCCAAGGGTCATCATTAGAAAAAGCCTCCTGCTGAAATCCAATGTCTTGTGGCTAGTTTCACTTTTATTTTTTTTTCTTTGTTGCATTTATAAGCATTAATGAAGAAAATTTTATACAACCCACACTGCTGCTTGTGCAAACCTCATGAGCTTTTTTTTCCTTCCCTTATTTTATTTGTTATTCCTTTACTTGCCTTTTATCTTCCCTTCTTTATGTAAAGTTTTCTCTCTACATATTATCCAGCAAATTCTGGCAAAGAGCCTTGTGTGGAAAACAAACAAATTATTCACAGAAATGAAAGTGTGTGTGTTTTGTGTATGTGTGCGTGAGAGAGAGAGAGATGCTCATTTCTTATTTTTGAATTCAGAAAGATTTCATGATCAAAGAGGGCTCAACATCTCCCAGCTGTTCAAAAGGACTCTTCTAAAACAAATGTGATGTGACCAGGGATAGAGGTGCTCTCATTAAGTGCTGAAGCAGATAACGACAGGTGAGGACAGGAGCAGTGTTAATTCTTTCCCCTCGCAGAACATGCTTTTGTTTGCTTCCCCTTCATCCTCTCTCCTCATCCTCGCCTACGTGTTGCCCTTGATATTGATTATGGAAGGAAGTGCTGAGATGAAGTGGGATTTTGTAAGAAGTGTGATTTAACTGTTTTATCAGAGATGGCCCCTGCACAAAGAGGGGCTGATGGCTGTTTGGGTACAAAAGTCACAGTGAGTTAAACAACTAACTTTGCATTCTGCAGGGATTCAGATCTCTTCACTTGTTTCAGTCTCAAAATGAACAGCTGGGAATAGAAGCAAACATGTCGTGAGTAAATAGAAAGCTGATAGACAGTAAAGGCAGGCCAAAAATTTTCACGGGCTTGAGGTCTGAGGACACTGAGACTGCTTTCTGAGTTCCTTTAGAAAATATATTGTGCTCAGCCATACACAATTAACCAAGATAATAATAATAATAATAATAATAATAATAATAATAATAATAATAATAATAATAATAATAATAATGTTTGGGATTCATTCTGTGCTGAGTTTCTTGTGTTCTTAAGTCCATATAGGTTTCTTCAGTATTCTCTGGGTTCTTCTACTTTCTTGAAATTATTATGCTAAATATCCATAGCTGTGAGTAAAAGTGTGACTGTTTGTGTTTGGTGTTCTGAAATGGATTGATTTCCCATCCAGGTTCCACATAGATTTTAAAATAAATCATTCATTCATCTTCAATAACAGTTTTAATCTATTTATCTCACAGACTGCTTCCCTGAACAATGATCACATTTATCCAAAAAAACAAACAAAAACAAACAAAAAAAACCAAACAAACAAACAAACAAACAAACAAACAAACAAAAAAAAAAAATATATATATAATGCTTATATATATAAATAAATGCTTATTTCTAAAGTTATTTATAATATATATATATATAAAAAATATATAAATAAATTATCTTAAATTCTAAATATGACCCAAATCATGCTCCAAAAGCACTTTAATTTCATTTACATACATTATCCTTAAAAAAATAATAAATGGTTGATGTAAAAACAGAGTACAGTATCACCTAATTCAGTGTTTCCCAAACTTTTTGAGCCACGGCACAT
>JAOVYU010000022.1:18479239-18489954 GCA_025674565.1 Synodontis membranacea
GTAGATTTTATGTACACTGAATGTGAAATTAAAGTTAATGAAAGAAAATTCACAGAAAAGTGCTGTTGCACTTCAATTAAACAACAGCACATGTTGGTGTAGGGAAAGCATTTAACTTTTACAGATAAAGCATGTAACCATAAATCTAATAAAGTTTTTCTGTCATTTAACATAATAGGAAAAAAACGTGAATTATAGTCCAATTGACTGATATAAAACAGTTTAAAGCTGTGAAAAAATTGTCTTTTTTTTTACAGTGCATGAACTCGCCATATTGGTCTTGATCATTAATTCAAGTAAATACAGAACGGAGCACAAATTTAAACACAGCTTTCCTGCCCTGTCCAAGGTGTGGGTTTCCTCCAACAGTCCAAAGACATACAGATTAGGATGATTAGGCTACTCTAATTTGTCCCTATGTGAATGGTTGTTCTTCTCAGTGTTGGCCCTGCAATGAATTGGCGACCTGTCCAGAGTATACCCCTCCTTGCTCCCATAGTCAGCTGAGCTTGGCTCCAGCTTCCTCACAACCAGCAATGGATAAGCAGTATAGAAATTGAGTGAGTGAAATGAATGCTGTCAGCTTTGCAGATTTTTATAACTGCGTATTCTAGTCCAAAAGCTTAAGGTTTAATAATAATTCCTCTTTTCAACTGTCAAATTAAATTTTCATAAGTAGCCTTGGTTTGTCCCTTCAGCTCTCCATTAATATGACCTGTCTAGCTTCTCTAATACTGGAGTTAACTCTTGGGTATATAGTAAGGAAAGAAGAAAGTGTAAAAAAAAAAAAAACACCTGCCACAATAAAACCACTAAAGGAGCAAATTGAGGAATGGATTTTTCATTTATTTATTTATCTTTTTATTTATTATAATTTCATTTATAATTTATTGTATTCTTTGAATACACTTTGGTGTTTTGTACGCTTACGTTATTTTGGTTAACCCAAGATCTTTACATTTTGTTAAACATGGCTTAATTATAATTTGTTGATTTTCCTTACTGCAAGGAGCCAAAACAACATGCTCATTTGTCTTTTGCTCAGTGGAAATGCATTGGAGTACAGGGTTGCTTTGTGATACGTGATTCATAACATGTAATAATGTTATTAGAAATAATAATTTGTGCTGCGGGAGTGCTCTCCACTCATCTCAGTTGCATATTAATTCATTTTGCATATCCGTTTCCCCAGGTGACTTATGAGCACAGCGTAGCCATTTTAATTACTGCCAAAATGCCTCTCTTCTGAAAGTGACGAGTGTGTGAGACCTGGTGACTGTGGGAAACGCAGTTTTTTTCAGATGGAGCACAGGTAGGACATGGCCTTAAAGGGCTTTACATAATGAATGTGTCATGACGAGTTAAGCTAATTATTCTGTTGTGTTTTAATCATGCATAGACGGTGGCAGTACCTCCAGAACAAGGATTTGCTATAACACACACACCTCTAACACAGCTCTCACCTCATTTTAAAGTGTGCTTACTGAGCCAAGCAGCTTCTGCGTCTATTCACATTTAAAACACAGATATATTCCAGGTTGACGCCAAATAATAGATAGGGGTAAATCAGCACTTCATTAAACATGAACTTATAACTGCTTGTAGTGTTGTTGGGCTTGTCATGTATGCAACACGTAACAAAAGAGTAAAGATATGTTACATATTATAACAGTATTCTTTCGTGCAAATGCAGTATTGTGGCTGTTACTTTTCAGCTCTTTTTCATCATTCACTGGCTTTGGATAATTTCAGTAGTAGGTGCATGCTATATGTTTATTAGTAGTTCTGAGTGCTTTTTTGTGGAGATCTCGAGCATCATCATCATCATCATCTGTGGACCCTGCTGGAATATAAGCCAAGAATTGCTCTCCAAATGCTTCTCTGGATCTATAGCAGAGATACTAGGAAAACCGTATGAATGAATACAAAAGAAAACATAAAGAACCATGGCTCAGATTAACGACTCATAAAATGCAAGACAAAAGTACAGCACATCTCAGTGAAGTTTCTAGTCTTAACACACACACACTAACAGTATGTTTTGTGCCTTAGCTTAGAAATAGGAAACAGGAAGCATGTGGCACCTTAGTGGCTTAGAACTTGAACTTTAGCTCTACTGCTCAGAGAGTGATTATCTGTATGAGTCCATCAGCAAAAATTAGATGCACAAATTATTCATCCATCATGAAATGTTCACTGAGGTCAGAAAGAGCTCTTAGTTATTTCAAAGAACATATTTAACATGGCCTAAAAGAGCACCTCTCAAGTCGCAATTTTTACTAAACTGTTCCTGGAGTTAGAACATACCAAATGGGACATGTAGAAATATCTACTCCCTGCCAATTTAGTATGGAGGGTCAGTTAGAGATGCATACTGGGATTCTGTTAGACCCAAAAAAACGGTGTGGGATTGTGTAGTTTTCACTTTTGGGCAGGTGTGAGTGGGTGGTCAGATCTGAAGCTCGAGGACATAAAACAGCACTCATGAGTCCTGTTCAGTAATAGCTTTATTCTTGTCGTTACTATGGTTAAAATAACTTACTTGTGTAAATTTTGGGGAGTAGAAATAATTAACAAAATATTGCAGGCAGGTACAAACCAAAAATGAATTGTAGCAGCTACTGGGATTACACAAAATATCTGAGGGAGCAGACTGGATTAACAGGCCTGTACACACCTCTAGCTCCAGGATCCCACCGACTTACTTGAAACCCTGCTGTGCCTTGATTGATGTCTTTACCGGTGTGTCACACATTGACAGTACTTCATTTATAGTTCTCAGTACCAGTCCTGGAACCCAGTGGATGAGGTATAGAACACACTAAAAGTGTGTTTGGGTCTGTACTCTAATGTACAGTACATATGATGAGAACTGTTCACATTAATGAATTAATCTTACATTCATTAATTGCTTATTTTCAGTAATTGTTATACGGTGTCAAGCGACAAGATTTGAATTATTTTCCTCTCTGACAACAAACCATGGGTAAAGTGGACACTTTATATTTAATGGCGGTATCCATAACTAAGTTGACTCGTACATCAAGAAGGCATCATTTTGGGTAAGTTGTGCCTCGTGCGTTGTCAATAACCTCTACGATCTACTGCACGCCACTTCTATCTTCTGCCTGGAGTGCTAACTGTAGAATATCTATACCCATTTATTTGAATTAGAAATACATCCGGCATTCACCAAAGCATAAAACATATTGAGGACCAGTACGTCAGCTCTCATTTCTGAGCTATAGGCAATACTGTTTTACATGCAAAGCTTTGTCATTAATGGGACACCAGTGTCTCTCCCAAAACCACAGATCTCAGCCTTAGTGCTTCTCCATCTGTCACTGCTGCCATTATGCATGTCATTTTATCAGGTCTCAACTTCAGTGCGCTTGTAAACTCACCTGAGAGCACTTTAATGAAATTTGTATCCAGTCAAGAGCCTGTACTAATCTTCTCTGAGCTCTGCTCTTCATTACGCTGTTTCATTGTTTCTAACAGCTGTTGAATTTGGCTCATGCCAACTGCCAGCCCCTATGTTCTCCAATGAAAGTGTTCATCCTACTCTTCCATAGCAGCAAAGTTGTGCTGTATACATGTTTCTGTTCCAGTGGAAACAATGAAGCAAATATGCTTACTATTATTCTTTCTAGTGGACTGAGCTATTCAGCCTGCCACAACAACACAGCAGCGATGCTCACTTTACACCTCCTAGATGGTCGAGTTTGCTATCCACTTTGCTTCTGCATCTCTAATGCAGCATCAGAGAAAAGTAATGTATAATCAACAATATAATGTATAATCAACAATAATCTACTCTTATAACCCATTAAGTGGGCTTCACACATTGTTATTGACATTATGTAACGTCAATGAAAGGTTTTAAGTCTCACACTATTTGGACATTGGTTATTGTCATCATCCAATTCCATCAGGGCTTAGCAGTAAACAATTTGTAGCTTGCCCTGACTAGACAGCTTACCATGAAAAAAAAAAGTTATGAAATTATAAAACTAGTTATACTCATCACATTGCATCAGCCATACCTATATTATGTCCAAATGGAAAGGTTTCTGTTCCAACAACTGTCAAATGTAGCGAGAATAAGAATAAGAAAGAATCAGAATTATCAATGCATGTGGTGGGGCTCAACAGGCACTCCATTAATGCTGCAAATTGAATAACATTTAAAATAGCCTTTGCATTAGGGACAAAAAGCAAAAGAATTAGAGTGGTATATCTTGGCATCATCTTCTGACTTCCAGCAAGATGAGAATAAGATTAGAGAGCTTTTATGGGCAAACCAAATAAGATCAGGCTCACTGTCAGAAGACGATGACTTTGTTATTTGTACTCAGCAAGGGAACGTGGACACAAAAGACTTCACTAGTACCAAAAGAAACCACCCTGACAGTCCAGAATATAAGGAAGTAGAACTTTGCTGCTGTCACTGAGGTCAGTCTTTAATTTGGTGCAAGTCTGTTACTGGGAGGAAAAAGTGTATTAACCCAAACAATATTTATTATTTTATTACCTCTGTTGCTGTTTGTGAGCAGGCTATCAAAATTCTGATTGGTCATTATCTTGACTTGGTTGATTTTTGCTTGTGAATTGCAAACAAAAAAAAAATCAACAGGACACATCCTGCTTATTATGGCCTATTGTTATTATTAACAAATCAGGCAAAAATAAAATGGACAGCTTTAGCTTTAACACCAAATGTAGTTGAATGGCCAAGAAATATTTGTTACTTCTTCAGTCTAACTATTCACCTACCTAGCTGATATTTTTCCACTGTCAACAATTATTTAATTCTAAGAAATGTATTTGTTATTGGGCTAATATATTATCCGATAACCAGTACAATACCGATAACTATGACTATTGGGTCCAGCAAAGATTTGTTGCCAAAGATCTGTCAGTGCCCCATCCACCATCGAATTCTCTTACTTTCATTTTCTTGCTCTCTCTGTTTCTCTTATTCTATCTCTCTCTCTGTGTCCAGCTGAATGCCCATGGCATGCCCAAGCTCGCCTTCTCATTGACTTCCACCAAACACTGGAGGCCTGGGCCAAAATAATTTGTATCTGCTCAATAAATCATTAAAGACTGTCATGCCATGTCCTGCGCCCTTTTTGCTCACCCTTTTCCCTCCCTTTCCCTCAGCTCTCAAAGGTCTTGTTAATGTTTCAAAACCGCACATAAGACGCAGCAGCCAGACGATTAATTTGAAAGATACCCACAGGGCACCTGCAGGATTTTTTCTTCCCTGACTTCTTTTGCTTCTGTAGTGTTAACACCTAGTGCTTTCAGAACGAGGGAGCAGGAGGCAGAGGGTGTAGGGGAGGAGGGGGAGCTGGGAGAGAACCGTACAAAGTGTACCCTCCAGTTATATAGCTGAGCTCTTTTACCCCAAAACAGCTTTTTGATGTGTGCAATATGTCGAAGCAAAATGGGTTAAATGCTTTTAATGCTACGTTTTTATTTTTTTAATTGTAGGAGGTAGCAAGACTGGGTTAGAGTGAGAAACTCGCACTGAGTGACAAAATGCATTTGAGCTACATGCCAGTAAGTCACTGGATCCAATGTGACCCTTATTAGAAACTGAGGCATGTTGATGTTATGGGCAACAGCGTCTTCAGGGTATCCAGTTCCACATAACGTCTGGCTTAATGTCAGTGACCCATGAAGCTTATTTGAAAGCCCACAAACTTGTATTGATCAGTTATTTAAGAAGTTGGACACTTGCTGAGAAAAGACTTGGGTTTTGAGACATGAGACCTTGCTATGATGTGCTTGCTGACTCGTGCAAAAGTGTCCTCGCAAGTCAATTTAAGATGCACAAAAACTAATGAACTGCAAAAGAAGATGCTTTTTTATGCAGTAAATGCCTTCTGGAAACTGTCAATACCCTTAAAAAGTGTAATGATTTCTTATCAGTGCTTGAATGAACCGTAAAAGCACCTTTTGAGAGTATTGACATTTACACAGTCATGAGCAGAAGAACTCCTGCCTCCATATTGCAGCTGACGGGTACTTATTCCAAAACGGGGAGAAAAAAAAGGAAGAAGGAAAACATGCGCTGAGTGAATAAAAACTAATGCTGTATTCCAGATAAACCAGGCACAATAAATAATGAATTATTTCTCATTAATAATTTGATCAAAAATATCCTAAAGCAGTTGCCTGATTGTACAATATTTTCTGTGTCTATCAGATAAACCCTCATTTATTTTCAAAAACCCCAGCATGCCTGTGTTTTGTAAATTTGCATACTTTTACATCACTTATTTCTTTTCTGAATTTTAATATTTGATGCGCAGAATTAAATTACTTTTTTTGTCGAGGCACAGCAAGCAAATACTTTCATTCATGTCCACAGAATCAGGGATCATTAATAATACATGCTGAACGCTGGGTCTAATTTGCTGTCTGTCTTGTGGTCACTGTATTAAAATAAGAAAATAAAATAAAATAAAAACTCTGTCTGTTTGTGGTCATGGTTTTACTGTTTCATGTATGATATCTAGTGGTTGCTTGAGTTTAACTAATAGGTGGAATCTTGTGGACTTGCCCTCAAGCAAGGTATTTAAAGTGGCTTCACAGAAAACCAACCACATGAATCAATAATGAGCGAAAAACACTTGAACTGCCTACTGTATTTTCAGCATTAGAATATTTAGGAGTTAGCAAGGAAGAGAAATGGTACCAAAAGACGAACGCTGTGTGTCTGTGAATGGTTCATGAAGATCTTGTGCACTTTCCAGACAGGCCTGGTCAGAACTGAACATTATGCTGAGGGCTACCTTTTCTTTAACTTGGCACAAAAGAGAAGGGTATTGTGTATCGTCGAGTTTTGCCGTAACTACTTCACTGCGGATGAGCTTAAGAGGTGATGGTGATGGTCAGTACGAGCCATTGCCTATTAAACTGTTCAGGCCCCCGCCAGCAGCAGGTAGAGGTGAACTTTTCAGTGAAATGATGCTTCCTGACATCTGCCCAAACAGTGCTTAGCCAAACACCAGGAAGGCTGTTTGTGAGAATCTATCACAGTCGAGGGCACTGTTTGTGGCAATCGGTGCACATCTGTGGTGAAGATGTGTGGGGTTTAGGGGCTGGAGGGATGAGGGTGGGGGGTGTTGAAGCAATCTGGTTGGTGCAGTGGGTTATTGAAGGGCTTCTCACAGTGTTAGTTATGCTTAGCTGACTGACTGAAAATCAAATATTGCAATGTTCTCTCCTGCCTCTCAGAATGCTGGATCGGTCAGCACACAGCGAGAGGCCTGGTGTGGGCAGATCACTGCTGCTCACATCAGTTAGACTCCATTTGTACTAAGAAGAGGCGGATAAATGTCTTTCCTTCCATATTCATCTTTGGTCTCCACTGCACGTAGGCTGTGATATGAATGCTTTGTTCCTACCAATGAAAAATAGAATATACAATATGGCTAAGACAGGAACATGCAAGAATACCAGGGTTTAATGCATTGTCACAATATGTATTTGAATTTAAACCCAAAGTGGGTGTGGCCTGAAGTCTTTTTTATTTTTTTTACCCTTTCCCTCATGAACCCTACCATTTTGAAACACTTGAAAAAATTTCCATAGGTAGAAATGCCCACTCTGTCAGCATGGTCCATGAATTTTCTGACAGTTTAGTTTGTTTTTTTTTTCGTACTTTTTTTTTTTTTTTGTACTCAGCACAATATTAGTTTAATTTAATTTTGGTTTGTTCCTTTTCCCAAAATACTAACAAACAAATACCTTCATTTAAACCACTGTGACCCTGACCAGGCAGGTACTAAGGATGAATGATCGCTATAGCTTCTATGTGACAATAAAACAATGCTGTTCACACAACCTTTTGGGGCATCCTGTGGGACCCCAGTCCTAATGCAAACCTGTAGCCTCAACTAGGTGGCTTTTGAATTTTGATATCAAGCTAAAAAAAAAATTAAACAAGGAAATAAAAAGAGTGTCCTTCTCTTTTCTATCTGTTGTACAGAATAACGCATTTATTCAGCTACATCCCTAAAGCAAACTTTGCTTATTCATATTAGTTCTTGCTTAGTTATCTAGTCAATTACTCATTATATTCAAGTTTATTGTCAAATTTATTGAAGGCTAATTTACACCAGAACCCTTTGCGAGGCATTTTTCGCCTGTCTGACGTCCGTCTTTTGTTACAGATAGAAGAATACAGCAGTTTAAACGGATAGTTCTTTAAGCACATATTATTTTCATAAAAACACAAGAGCACTTTTTTTTTTTACACAGTTCTTTTTTTTTTTTGAGTGGAAAAGTGAGACGTAATAAAAATACACACACACACACACACACACACAAACCTGCCTCCTCTTTTGTCACATTAAAACATTGTGTTCAAAGACTAAGAAACTGATGGTTTGTGACACTGACGTTTCTACTTGTTGTTGTTTATGCCATAAAGTTGTGTTTGCATGTGTTTCACAAACTTAAATCAGCATGTTTACCTCTTATTTGCTGCTTTTGAAATGTCCATGGCACAGACATTCCCAACATGTCTTTTCAGGGTTTCATCTTGATTCTCGTGAAAATTTTCATGACCGTTTGAACCGGTTGCCTTGGTGATTTTGCAACTTTGGCTGTTGATACAGTTCCAGATCAGCCATAAAAAAAAATACTTGTCCCACATTAGGCATTATCATTATGTTACTTATCATTATGGTACTTAGCAAGTATAATATATAATACTAAAGACACGCTAAACTGGTTAGCATCTCACTTAATATAGGTTGTGTGAAGATAAAGGCCGTAATAGACCTAACTGCTTGTACTTAAACTTGTAGCTACAGATACCCACTTCCTCCAGACCTGCTTCTTTGTGGCTGAAGTGGCTTTGGTCACTACAGGAGTTTTTGTGAAGTACAAACCTGCTTTTACATTCTCAATCTTGAAAATCATGTTTTAGAAACGGAGGCAGTTTAACTTGGCAAATGCAAACATTCTCTTACATTTTGCTCATGCCTACATCTCACTTGCTCTGTAATTTCTCTTTAAGATTTAGAGTCCATTGTAAAGTTATCCTATAGTAAATGCGTTTAAAAAATTGCAGTCATGCATTCACATTAGTTGAATTAAAGCTGTAAGAATCCCAAGCCTTAAATCCGTTTCCATCTCACACTGTTTTTATTTATTTATTTATTTATTTATTTTGTCAGTGAAACGATGTGAACAGTTTTTAAAGGCATCACAAAATGCTTGAATTTGACAGGCAAAATTGTGTTGACAGACATTTCAGGAAGAATCATTTACCTCAGTTTAGTTTATTGACAGTGTTTTAAGCTGCAACAAAATGGTCAGTGATGCCTGATCATATTTTTTTAACACTAGGAGACAAACCATTCAACACCGTTTCATTTTGACAAGGTCTTATACGGTATGTTCACCTGAGCTTAATTCAGCAGTCTTGATGGGCACAAACTTAAAGCAAATGATTTCATACTGCAGTAGAATTAAACAGGTTTATTCAATATGAAGATACTGTATTTTTTTTTTTTTTAACTATAAGATCCGCTGAACTAAGATTTAGGACTCCTAGGTTTGTCATCACACTTTATAGGACTCCAATATGAGATTCCAATAAAATTTTGGTTGAATTCTGCAGAAGACTGTGTGATATCAGTCAAATTCATGTAATATTAGTAGTGTGGTTCAAGTCAAATTATACAATTAAGATTCTTGTACAGTACTCCTACTATGATTATTACTTTTCGTCCAGTAGTTGTTGGGCACAAAAGCACTAAATCAGACAATTTGTGATATTAGACTGTGACATCAGTATCATGACCAAACTGTACAGTGTAAAGCAGCCTTTATATAGAGAAGCAAAAAATATATTTATGACATTTTTATACTGGATACGCTTTTGTCTGGGATATTGTTAACTGTGCTGCTCCAGAAGTTTTTGTTTATGCCCAGTTTTGACTAATGTCTGCAATTTTGGACTTTAATCATCAGTTCCACTTAATACCATCCACTTTCTTGACAACTCCTACTATAGACTACAATGCTGATTTATGATTTCCCTGTAGCATTTTATAATCATCTACAAAATATTCTACTGATATGGTAGTTTGTTTCACTAATTTTTGCTTAAATACTATTTGTGGTACAGTCAATGTTTCAGTGAAGACACTTCCCCAGATCTTCATGTGGTTTGACTCATTTAAGCCCAATCTACTGCACTGCATACTTTCTCCTGGAGTACTGGAAGCTTACACAAGGCCTAAATGTCAAGGATCTAAAGTGGTGGTCCTTAGGAAGATTAAATAAAGAAGAAGATTGATTATCCTGCAAGAATACACTTTTTATCTTGAGGAGGAACTAACACAGGGCAGTGAGTGTTGGCCAGATAGAATATGAATTAATTTTCCTGTGCATGTCAGAAACAGAGATTTAATGGTGCAGTCATAGAATCTATTAATAAAACACTTGTAATACACTTTTTTGTCAAATTCAGCGAATATCTCCGCACGGTCTGCTAGCTGTCCCTTCTGTGTATATGCATGTTTCGGTGTTGATGACTCCCCTTTAAATAAAACACAGACAGAGAGAGAGAGAGAGAGAGAGAGAGAGAGAGAGAGAGTGAGTGAGAGCGAGAGAGAGAGAGAGAGAGAGAGAGAGAGAGAGAGAGAGTGAGAGAGAGAGAGAGAGAGAGAGAGAGAGAGAGAGAG
>JAOVYU010000022.1:18518003-18528167 GCA_025674565.1 Synodontis membranacea
AGTTCTCAAAATTGACATGTAAGAAGCAGGATAAATGGGCAAGTGTACGGATCTGAGCGACTTTGACAAGTGCCACACTGTTATGGGTAATCGACTGGGTCTGAGCATCTCCAAAACGGCAGGTCTTTCATGGTGGTCTGGTTTGCCTTGGTTAGTACCTACCAAACGTGGTCCAAGAAAGGACATCTTGTAAACTGGCAACAGAGTCGCAGGCACCTAAGCTCACTGATCTGTGTGAAGAGTGAAGGTCAGCCCATCTGGTCCAATTCCACAGAAAGGCTACTGTAGCACAAAATCCTGAAAAAGGTAATGCAGACTATGATAGAAAGGTGTCAGAACATACAGTGCATTGTAGTTTGCTGTGTATGTACTGATAAGAATGTCCATGCTGACCCCTGTCAATGCACCTACAGTATAATGGACAAATCAGAACCAGCTATTACACAATGAATGAAGATGGCGTGATCTAATAATTAATGGTTTCTTTTACATGATGTGGATGGCTGGGTGCATTTGTGTTATTTATCTTGGGAAGAGATGGCTCCAGGATGCATTGTGGGAAGAAGACAATCCAAGGGAGGCAGTGTGATACTCTGGGCAATATTCTGCTGGGAAACCATGGGTCCTGGAATTCTTCTGGTTGTTACTTTGACATATATCACCTACCTAAACATTATTGCAATTCAAGTACACCCCTTTATGGCAACAGTATCCCCTAATGACAGTGGCCTTTATTCAACAGGATAATGTGTCCTGCCACACTGCAAAAAATGTTCAGGAATGGTTTCAGGAACATGACAAAGAGTTCAAGGTGTTGACTTGGCCTCCAAATTCCCTAGATCTCAATCCATTTAAGCTTCTGTGGGTTATGTGGGTGGACAATCAAGTCTGATTCATAGAGGTTCTACATCACAACGTACAGGACTTAAAGGATCTGCTGCTACCTTGTTGGTGCCAGATACCACAGCATCAATTCAGAGGTCTTATGGAGTCTATTCCTTCCAGGTCAGAGCTGTTTTGGTGGCACAAAGGGGTAACAAATTTGGCAGGTGGATTTAATGTTATGGCTATATATTGTTATTGGCCATATATTGTTAAATGAAAGCGAGTGTTTACAAACTTTGCTTTAAAACAACGTAAGAATCAGTATAAATCAGATTAAATAATTATACTGAAAGTATGCTTTTCTGTATTAGCACCTGAAAGAATACATCTAACACTCATTTCCTATATTGTCCATGTAAACAGATCTGCTGCACCAAGATCATTGCATAATTAACTTGCTAATAGCCATGTCCTTATGGCTGTGCTGCATTAATTATCCAAACACCACACTTGACAGCAGATTAACAGAACACCAGCATTTTTAAAAAACATTTGTTACATGTTTGATGTGCATTAGTCTCCTGTTGCATTTCATTGATGTGTCAAAAAATGTGCAGCTAGTGAGGGCATAGTGAGGGTTTCACCAACAATGATTGAATTAAACATAGTTTATAGATTAACTAAAGGACTGTTGATATAAAATGTATTTTAATTTGAACTGTGCTACATAATTATTTTAACATGGCTTAATAAATTAAAATTTTAATTGTATTATTAAGATATTATACCAATTATATTAAACTCTAAATCTCTGATTAAAATCTTGACCTAGGATTAATTCTGAAAAAGAAATTGTGATTTTTTTTTTTTTTTTAGGTTAAAATTTTTATTAATTTCCCTAACTAAAATGACTCGAGCAACAGTTATCAGGGTTGACTTATTTCTGTTGCTCTGTGTGTTCTTATGCTCAAATATGAGGCTACTTTAGAAAAGAATGGGATTGCAGAATTCGGATAGCAACACAATCATTAGATTTTTTTACTGCTCACAAAGCAGGAACATTTATACCTTATTAACAACAGATAAAAATATGAGTAATATTGAAAGATTTTTAAACACTTACATTTTTTTTCTGAATAATCAAACTTCTGACTCTTTGTCTTATGAACTACATTTGGGATTGTGAAAAATTATGTACACCTGTTTTTATGAACCATTTCTGTAGGATGCTTTTCTCTCTGCTTTTTAATGGTCTGCCAGTCTTGTTAGGTGTTTCAAGTTGAATTAAGGTGCCTAGAGAGTGTACATTATCACATATGCAGGTCCTCTAGGTGAGAAATAAGACTATTCCAATAAGTAGAAGACCAGCCTGCTTCAGCCCCCTGAACATCCAAATAAGCAATACAGAAAAGTCCCAGAATCTGAATCACCTTTTTATAGTGATGTAACAGGATTGGCACCGCTCTGGTAAGTAAAATGGACTAGGCCCTGTTGTGTCCTGTGAAATAGGAATGCATTCGGCCAGAAAATGCCAGAATATAAATTAAATGAGGGAGTAGGCCTGCTGCTTTCAGGCTCGCCTTGTATAAAAATCAAATTCAGTTTGACTGCTTATTAATTCATAAGCCATTAGTAACACATTTCAGCTACAAAACAGCCTCTGACACAAAGGCCAGAAAAGTAGGGCGCACTCAGGAGAGGCGTATGGAAATAACATTTTAGCATGCTCAATTGAAACAGAGATGCAGGGAAATGGCTCAGAGCATCAGTCTGAAGTATTCAAATGGGGGGACAGGTTTATGCAATGTTAGCTCCCTGCTCAAATAGTAATACAGGCAAAATATATAATCTGTCATTAGTGTGAGCACAGTTACATACACATGATCACTCACTGGATTTAATCAAGTGTACTCCCAGTGCACATGCACATAAAGGGGCTGCATAGCCCCTGCTTTTCATAAACGAAAGCAGTCACAATAACGTAATAATAGATATATCTGTGCATTACTGTCACTGAGCATGTGCATACAGTATATCTATCTGCACATAACTCTGGATCTATACATACATGAATCAGTAGCTGGAATTATGTATTTATTTATCTTATTACATGACATAATACATGACACTTACATAGCAACCCTGCAGTACACCCACTGAAGAATAGAATCCACACTATGAGCTACATTTCATTTCATGTCACTTTGTTGGAAAATCTAGGTTTGTTTTTTTTTTGTTTTTTTTTTTTTAAATTGGTTGAAATTTGAACATCATTTACATATATTTAACAAGATCTAATTGTCTTTGGCTATACTCATTCCATGTTTACAGTTTAATGGTATACATGCACTTAATACCCTGAATATTGGACTAAAATAAAATAAAAAAAAAAGCCAAACATTGCCTTTTAAAGCAGTATTTGACAGTATTTGACTCTCTATGTTGTATACATGACCAAGTAAGTAATCTGGTCATTCTTAATTATTGTCGTTATAATTACTGTATTGTTAGTTTGAATTAGTTAGCATGTACATGTGCAAACTATCTACTGCAGCACTGCAATGTATAAAATCAGTTGCCAGCAGCTTCAGGTAATGTTCACTTCATCCATCAGAATGAGGGAAAATGTGAGGGTAGAATCCATGGACCCAACCTGCCTTGTGTGAACAATCCAGGGTGGTGGAGGTGATATAATGGGGTGGGGAATGTTTTTCTTTGATAGCCACAGTCTGTAATATGTAATATGTGTGTGTTATAATATGCTCCATTTTTCTGAGAAGGTGTTCCACTAGATTTTGGAGCAGGTCTGAGGGAATCTGTGTCCATTCACCACATATGTATTAGTGAGGTCAGGCACTGATGTTGGGTGAGGAGGCCTGGGGTGCATTCTGCATTTCAGATCTTCCCAAAGGTGTTCAGTGGGGTCGAAGTCGGGGCTCTGTGTAGACCACTCAAATTCTTTCACAATACCCTCAGCATACCATGTCTTCATTACGCTTGCCTAATTGTGCACACGGGCATTGTCATGCTGGAAAAGATTTGGGCCTCTTAGTCCCAGTGAAGGAAAATTGAAATGAAACAGCATACAACAGCATCCTAAACAATTGTGTGTTTCTAACGTTGTGGCAACAGCTTGGAGAAGGACCACATACTGGTGTCATGGTCAGGTGTCCACAAACTTTTATCCATAGAGTGTATATAGTTAAACAATAATTACCAGGGCACCTCAAAAAACTTGTCATGAAAAAGTACAATATTTTACATCAGTTATTTAAGAAAGGTAAACAAAAAATGCCAAACATGACCACAGAAAAGGATTCAGAAAAGCAGCTTGTCACAACTGTCACATTAATATCAAATATTTATCAAGCAAATAACTAATGAATGAATGGAAAATGAACTGGACTGTTGCTCAGTCATCCAAAGTCCTTGTACAGATGAAAGTACATTTTGCATTTCACTTGTATGTCATGGTTCTAGAGTATGGAGGAAGAGTGGAAAGGCACAGAATCCAAGGTGCTTGAGGTCCAGTGTGAAATTTGGTCTGCCATGTCATCTGCTGGTTTTGGTGCACTGTGTTTTGTCAAGTCCAGAGTCAAAGCAGCCATCTACCAGGAGATTTTAGAGTACATCGATTCCACCTTCTGACAAACTTTAGGAGATGCTGGTTTCCTTTTCCAGCAGACCTTAGCACCTGAACACACACAAAACTACTACCAAATGGTTTGCTGCCCATGATATTACTGTGCTTCTGTGAATAATTGAATTTCTTGATAATTAATTGAATTTCCTAATCTATGGGGTATTGTCAAGAGGAAGATGAGAAACACCCAACCCAAAAGTACAGATGAGCTGAAGGCCCTTATGAAAGGAACCTGATCTTCAATAACACCTCATCGGCCATGACAGGGTCTTGACCTTGTTGTCCTGCATCCACAACTTGATTGACCTGACTGTGTGGCATGGAGCATTGACCTGCTGGAAAACCCAATCCTTAGAGTTAGGTAACATTTTCAAAGCAGAAGGAAGCAAGTTTTTTTCCAGGAAAACCTTGTACATGGCTTGACTCATGAGTCTTTCACAAACATCTGCCCCATTCCAGCCTTGGAGAAGCTGGCAGAAGCACCACCAGATCATCACTGATCTTCCACCAATTTCACAGTGGTTGTGACACACTGTGGTTTGTAGGCCTCTCCAGGTCTCTGTCTAACCATTAGACAACCAGGACCAGGACAGTATTGGACTCATAAGATAAGATGACCTTACTCAAGTCCTCTACAGTCCAATCCTTATGGTCCTTTGCTTATCATTGATGAAGGGCTTTTTTCTAACTTTGCTTGATTTCAACCCTGCCTGGAGGAGCCTGATTTGAACCATTCTTGCTGAGCACTTAACCCATTTGCCATTTTTTTTTGTAGGGCTCTTGATGTCATCCTATGGTTGTTGAGTGACATTCGAAGGAGTTACAATCATCCTGGTCAGTGTAGAGTCGTTTTCACCTTCTGCTGGACTGTAACTTTGTTGTCCCCAATGTCTGCTGCCTGACCTTGTTCTTATGAACTGCCACCTTTGAAATGTTGAGGATGGAAGTAGCCTGATGCTCAGTGTAATGCTTCTGCCCGTAAAGCCAGAAGTTGAACCGTTCTTTTTCTTGCTCTATACTTTACCTCATGCAATATATTGCAGTTCATGTGAGCACCTAATCATTACTTCAAAATAAGGAAGTAATGGTTAATAAGGTTAAAATAAGGTTTTATGTGTTGGATTTCTGCGATAGACATTGGAATGAAATGGCTATCATACACAGAGATGTTAATTTATATATACACACACATTCACCGCCACTTTATTAGGTACGTCTTGCTAGTACCGGGTTGGATCCCTTTTTCCTACAGAACATTAATTCTAAATGGCACAGATTCAACAAGGTGTTGGAAACATTACTCAGAGATTTTGGTCCATATTGACATGATAGCATCACACAGTTGCTGCAGATTTGTCAGCTGCACATCCATGATGAGAATCTCTCATTCCACCACATCCCAAAGGTGCTCTATTGGACTGAGATCCAATGAGTGTGGAGGCCATTGGAGTACAGTGTCCTATTCAAGAAACCAGTTTGAGATGATTTGAGTTTTGTGACATGGTGCAGTATCCTGCTGGAAGTAGCAATCAAAAGATGGGTACATTGTGGTCATAAAGGGATGGACATGGTCAGCAACAATAGTTAGGTAGACTGTGGCATTTAAGCAATGCTCAATTGGTACTAAGGGGCCCAAAGTGTGCCAAGAAAATATCCCCCACACCATTACACCACCAACACCAGAATCAACCATTGATAGAAGGCACAATGTCCCAGCCATGACTTCACTGCTTTCATCCTCATGCTATAAGAGCACAGCTCCAGAAGGTGTAGGGGCTAATAACTCAGATTTACTTTTCTTAAGGTTCATTGTGCTCTGTAGGGTTCAGTATTTCATAGGCCCCATTTCAAAAAGCTTTGGCTTGCATTGGCAGTGTGTGTCCAAGTGGGGCAGTGTTTCCACAGAGGAGTAGGTGTTAAGAGCATCTCATTTCCCCACATAAACACCTCTCACCATCCCTGACCATGAATTATTACGACTGACACCAGTCTCCTGTTTATTTTTTAAATAGACCGAGTAGGACGCAGAATCTAAAAATCAGGGAGTTGCAGAGCGCACGCGTGTGTGTGTGAGTGTGTGTGTGCACGCGCACGTGTGTGTGTGTGTGTGTGTGTGTGTGTATGCACATGTACTGCACATCGACACAGGAGTCATAAATAAGTCACATGGCCCCTGGACCTTCCTCTGAGGGTTTGGGGCTTCTGAGATGTGTTTCTTTCATCTGGCTAGGCCTGCAGTGTCCTAGAGAATCACCGTGCATTCAGATACTGCACACAGCATATGTTCACCAACCAGACAGAGAGAAAGACAGAGAACGTGAGCATGTCCCATAGTTCTCCTAGATCAGAAATGGTTTTCCACTCTCATGGGATGGCATCATTCAGCAGGAGTGTGTTGCAGTACCTTTTCAATTAGAGGTGTGAGGTGAGCTCATCCTCAGTTCAAATAATGAGTGCAATTAGGCAATTAAGAAGCCTGCAGCTGCTTGTGCCCTATTTAACCTCCTGCAAATGAGCAGACACTGGGGGATAGACAGCATTAACGCTTCCTTCATTCCTATCTGAACACATACATCATGTTTCAGGGTCATGAGTAAAGGAATCAACATTTTAATAATACCTGATCTTTTGTTAATTTTCCCAAATAGTGGTTTTGAGGAAAAGAATGAAAAGTGTTCTCATGTGAGCATCACATAGATTTTGACTTGAACTTTGTCCCATCTTCTAAAACCGCAACTCCCAAAAGGATTCTCTTCTTGCTGAGTAGATTATTCACTGCAGCAAGAAATCACTGGATGGTAAAGATGAGATGCTTGGCATTTGTCAGGTAAAAGAGACTCCAAGCTCGCCTCACCTTCAGACATAACACGAGTTTTTAAACTATTGACTGCACAGGAGTTGCACATTTCAAAAGGTCTCCATAACCTGTTTGCTGTGCAGAGCCTCTCCCTCTCCAGGCCTGAGTCTTTCATTATTGATATGTTTTTTTTTCCTTTCTGACCCGGTACATTAAATAAAACATTGTATGGTTCATGAATGATTATGAAAGAGCAGCTCATAAGCAGTAGGTGGTGTACACTCAGCACAATCTGTTCTGGTATATAATGTCAGTGCCAGCCATCCCCCCACCCTCCACCCCATGCCCTGCAGGCGTATTGGCGGAACTACCAATGGATGCTAAGCTTTTTCCGACAAAGCTCCGCAGATAAAGAATCTTCCTTTTATCCCTGCTGCAAATCAATTCTGGGCCTTACAGCGAAATCCCATAAAATAACTTCAAACACCAGTACTTACTCCAAAAATTTGTATTATAGCTATATTGCTTTGAAGCCTGGTGACTGAAGTTTTGGACGAAAAATGATTTAAGCGTTATCTGCTAAGACAACGGCATGTCAGCACTTCACCTCAGCATTTTCTTTGACATATCAACCTCAACCTTTTCTATTCCTTGCGTGCTCTCTCTTTCTCTGTGCTACTTTCTGTCTCACTCTCTCTAATGGGTGTTACCTTTTCCTTGCTCCAAACTACCAAAGCCTTGTGGTAAATACAAATACTGCTTGTAAAATGAATAGAAATGCATATAAATGCAGCAGTAGATTAGAGTTCAGTTGCACTGTAAGGTCCAGAGTAGTGCTGAAACATTCATTTAAAACTAGAACCTCCATCGGTCCAGCAGTGCAGGACCTCACCTGCAAGTCCCCCCAAACATACTGCCATCTTTTCATTATGAGACTGCAGTGGTAGAAGAGCGATGAGTCTGGGATCATGTTTCTCTTGTAGTGTTTGACAGTGCACGTTCCAAATTGTCCAATCCATTGCAATCTTATGCCTCCAAGGTTATCAGTTCCTTTTATCGATGCCGACATGTTTTTTCTGAGAGTTGAGATTTGCAACAACTGTGTGTCTGATGTCAAACTTTGTGTCTATGCTGCTGGAAAATTGCAACAAGAAGCTTCATTTCACAAAGGGGACAACAGTACTACTTTCAGTGTCTGTAAAATTATCATTTCAAGGTAAAACCAGCAATATTTTATAAACATCTTTTTGATGCAACATGGGCTAAAATTCCATGAATGCCATGCATTTGTCACTCTGAGTGCTATTGCTTCCCAACTGAGCAGCACATCTGTTACCGAGGGTAAGTATCCTATGCTGTAATAACATTAGCACTAGGCAGGCACTTGGCTGATATCCATTGAATTTATTTTAACATACTCAGATGCTATTAGTTAGACATTTTACACTGTGTTCAGACTTTGAGATAATAAAACAGCTGTGTTGAAACTGAAATCCTGTGTAGGCCTACTTATATTCCACACTGAAAATTGATCACGAATCAATAAGGGAACTGATAAACGATCGGACTAATAAACAGGGTTGATGATGGCGTTGGTATCAATAAATCTGATCAATTCCCATCACAAGAGTGGGCATAGTAGTGTTTTGAGTTGTTTTACCACTTCAAGGAAGCTGGCAGTGGTGGCAGGAATACTTCATAAGCTTCTACCAGAAGAGTCTATGAGAGAGGTGGGAGGAGTTATATTCCAGGCTGTTGGTGTTGTGGAAAGAGTTGTCACTGGTGGGTAGATAGAAACGAATGATCTTCTTAGCTGTTCTCACACACCACTGTAGGGTCTTGTGCTTGCAGTTCCGAAGTCATGAGACTGCTGGTCAAAATGCTTTCTTTTGATGGAAGTGAAGTGAAAGAATTGAAGATGCTGCTAGTTTTTATTTTTAGTGTTACAGAGTCCAGATAATGTCCTTATAGCTTGTGGACTCTCTCGACGGTGGTGTTATTGGTGTGCGGTGAAAACTGATCACCATGCCTCCTCCTAAAGTCAACAGCCAACATTAAGAGCCACATGATCCTCCTCCTGTCTGCATGTTGATTAATCAGCAAACTGTGCTTTGTAGTATGTGTTTAGTGCTGTGCTTTGCAGCCCAGACTTGTGTCAGCTGCATACACAGCAGTGGACTGACTTCTGGAAATAAATGCATTTGTAAGAGTTCATCTTGTATAAAAAGGTAACAAAGTTTAAGATTAGGTAATCTAATATTACCTTGCTGTTAGGTTAGTGTCTTTTCTGCTAACTTTCTTCATTAGTAAAACGTCCATCTATTGTATACCGTTTATAGATCCAACTGCCCTACCAAAACCTGCTCCAATTTTAATACAGTAAACAACAGTTTATCAGGGAGATTAGCTTTTCAATGATATTACATACTACATATTGTTGTCAATAATTTGGGCATTAGGATAAGGACATCTCTGTAATCTCAGCACCATAATCATTTTCAGCACCAAAACTGTCAGCTAGTCAAGAAAGTCCTTTAAGTCTGATGTTCTCATTTTGTAGTAAGGACAATGATTTACTCTACTTCTGTGCACTCCACACTAGCTTCCATATCATACACAACAATTGAGCAAACTATGTGGGCCGCAACATTCTCTGCTGAAAAACCCTTTCAGCACTTTCATACCTCTGCCAATGATTGCATGCATGTATTGTGTAAGCAACATAGTTGGTTGTGTCTACTTGCTGAATGTACATGCATTAATAATAAAACAATAAAAATAATAACAGTAAACAATAAAAATGGTATGTGTGATGTTATTGATAATGCTCTAATGCTTTGTCCAAGATTTCAATGATAATGTGAACCGTGATGACTTACCAATAAATGTGTGTATATAT
>JAOVYU010000022.1:18551674-18563989 GCA_025674565.1 Synodontis membranacea
ATTTATTTTTTTTATTATTTTTTTTTTTTGAATATGTATGAATATGTTCCTTATGTGTCTTCTCTCTTCTTGCCAATAATACAATTTCCTAAGTAGGGATTTAAGCTGCAAGTACTTTTGACACACAAACAGGTTCCTCATGAAATTAACTAAGACTGTGCAGAGCACATGCCATATATTATACACTCACCATGTAGCCACATTTCTCCCTACAAGCTATGAATCAGCACTTCTCCCATCATGCACAGGGAGATGGGGGAGGGCCAAATGAAACGCCTAACAGCACTTGCATTTAAGCCTGTTTTTCACAACCTTATAACAATATACACAAGCATAATCTGCATTATGGAATTTTAACACATTACCATATTGCCCTAGTGGATGGCCACAAGCACACACACACACACACACACACACACACACACACACACATGCTACAGGGAGGAAAGCATTTCAAGAACCACATGCTCTCACAAAACCATCTGCTAAACATGAATTGTGAAATAAATAAATATGCAGAAGAAAATAATAAAAGATAAACAGTTCAATTAACACATTCACAAACCGAACATGGGAAGTGAAAACTTTTTTTTTTATGTGCGAAAAAACGTCACATTTTTAGAAGCATCAGAAACAAAACACTAGTGATTCATATGTCATTCATTTATTATTCATTTATCTTATTCTTTTTGCTAAGTATGCAGCTAAAAATATAGTATTCTTTTAGGCCAGAATAAAATCTTATAGTAAAGTTAATTTCACTTGGTGCATCTTGCTTATTTAATAATGATTAATCTGCAAATCAATAGATTTCAAATCAAATTCAGGCATCAGCGATTGGCTGAATGGGAAAAGCCTTGCCTTTCACAAGAAGAACTCTAAATATGTCTTGCCATATCATTTTATATTTAAAAAAACAGCTTTTGCAAAGTGTCTGTATCAGTTATCTTTTTCTTTGCATTCTTATTTATTGTCTGATCACCTCTTTTGTAACTTTTAAGGTAAACTCTGATTTACCTCCAAATCCAGTTTCCTTTGTCCACTCTACTTATTAGCACTTATACTGACTAACCTCTTGTGTGGGTTGCTGCGCAGGTTAAGCCATGTGGGGTTTCTATTTTTGAGTACTTTTTAAGCATATTTACTGTCTGCACAAAATTATGCTGTTTTAAAGAAACTACGGGGGAATGTTCTGCATTTTCCAAGGAGCCTCAGTAGTCTACATTTCTGAAGTTTACTGATGGAAATGTATGAGGGTATGACCAATAGAGCTTTTTAATAATATACATTATATGTACAAATGTTTGTGGACACCTGACCATAACACTCATATGTGCTTTGTTAAACATCCCAGTTTAGATTTAATCCCCCTTTGGTGTTACAATAAGCTCCATTTTTCTGGGAAGGTGTTCCACTAGATTTTGGAGCATGTCTGTGGGAATTTGTGTCCATTCTCTACATGAGCGTTAGTGAGGTCAGGCACTGATGTTGGGCGAGGAGGCCTGGGGTGCAGTCGGTGTTTCAGTTCATCCCAAAGGTGTTCAGTGGGGTTGAAGTCAGGGCCCTGTGTAGACCACTCAAGTTCTTTCACACCAACCTCAGTGTACTATGTCTTCATTACGCTTACCCCATTGTGCACAGGGGCATTGTCATGCAGGAACAAGTTTCTGCCTCTTAGTCCCAGTGAAGGGAAATTGTAATGATACAGCATACAACAACATCCTAAACAATCATTTGCTTCCAGCTTTGTGGCAACAGTTTTGAGAAGGACCTAATACTGGTGTCATGAGTCATAGTGTATTAAGATGCTTTTAAAAACTTAATAATAAAAATGTGTGTGTACATTTGGGAATAGATTTTTAGAATAT
This sequence comes from Synodontis membranacea, assembly GCA_025674565.1. Classification (NCBI taxonomy): domain Eukaryota; kingdom Metazoa; phylum Chordata; class Actinopteri; order Siluriformes; family Mochokidae; genus Synodontis; species Synodontis membranacea. Next base: position 18,553,543 of record JAOVYU010000022.1, read on the forward strand.
ATTTTTTTAGACACATACTATAAGATTTGCCACCAATGGTACTTTTATTGATTGTACAGTAGAACCTCGGGTCATGAGCATTTCCGAACATGTACAAATCGGGTTATGATCAAAAAGTTCGACAAAATTTCACATCTGTTCTTGACCGCAGGCTCTGATGGCGAGCAAAAACACTGGCAAAGTCTCACATTTCTGAAAAGTTTTAATGTGCAGGAATCAATGTCAAATCACATTTGACTGCTATTTCGTGAAGTCTGGTCCACCAGCTAAATGGCAAAAAACACCAGAAGCCCCTGAAATAGATGAAATCACAAGAGAGAAAACACCCGATGGAGAATATCCCTCCATCGCAGAGCCGGACTCTCCCTCAAAACTGTAAGCTCCTCTCCACCCAGCTTCCTGACTCATGCAAGTTTAGTTTTCTTGATTGTTTAGGGTTAGTTTTTGTATAGATTAAGTATTTTTCAAACCTTCTTTTTTTCCCTTTTTTTAAAACTTTTTTTTTTTTTTTTTTTTTTTTTTTTTTTTTTTTTTTTTAAAAGTGCTTACAGTGAATAGTTTGTAAGGGTCTAGCACAAACTCTTGCAGTGTTTGTTTTCTCTGTTGTTCAAGGTTTTCTCAGTGTGATACAATGTTTTAGTTTACTATTACACTGTACATTTGATATAATTAACTATTTTTGTGCTTAAAATCATAAAAATAAAAAATAAAAATACATACAGTTCGTACAGTCTGGAACGGATTAATCATAGTTACATACGAGCTTATGGGGAAATTACGTTCGGGTCGCGACCAGAGTTTTGGAACGAATTATGGTCGTGACCAGAGGTACCGCTGTATTTGCAATTAGATTTACTTTACAATATTAGTTACTGGTTTCTAAAAATAAATGCACATATTTCTCTTTTTCTTGAGTGTAGAAAATTGATAATCATGTGTTTCAGAGTTTTCTATCAATATATGTTGTTTTAATTTTTCAATAATATAGACACAGTGTGAAAGCTTGTGTGAAAAGATAAAACAACCAAACTGGAAGAGTCTTTTAATATTACATCCCTAGCTTAAAATGTTAGGATATATTTAGTGACATTTATAACCTCAGTTTCTTGGTTTACTTCCTGTCAGCACTACATATGGAATACATGCATCTTGCACCTTGGGTCCAGGAGAAACTTTATTTCATCTCAATGTGGAGTGCCCATTGTTTATAGTTGTGGTGACAATAAAGATCGGCTTGACCTGACTGAGCAAGACACAGTTCATGACTTGCCAGGCCACTCTGAAATCTCTATAATATCTTGGACTCCTGTTTTTGCTTACATTTACATTTATGGCATTTGGGAGATCAACTTGCAGAGGTGCTTTGAAGTTTCTGTCAGTAAAAACATCCTTACTGCTTCGCTAGATCACAGACTAAGAGTATTCAGCTAGCTGCTCATTTAAAGTGTTCCAGCAAATTACTTGAAAGAAGTAATATCCTGTAGGTGAGCTGTGTCCAGTTCAATCCCTTGATTTAAGAAAGAGGACATTTTGTGCCATTTTGACATATAGTATTACATCCTTCGCATATGAACATGCAATTTTCACTTGTTCAAATTGCAATTTTCAGACATGATCTGTACATTTTCACATGCAGTTTCTGAACACTTACCCCTGATTGCCTCATTGGCATAGTGTGTATGTCTGGCTGAACTGTTTAAGTAGGGGCCTGTGCTCAAAATGCATGTATAACTGATTTTCCACTTATCATTTCCTTGTGCGAAACTGTATATATGGAGACGGGGATGGATAGATGGATATAGAGGTTTTACTGTAAAATAAAGGAGGAAGAATAATCCTGTTATGGCTGAACAAGATTCCCTAAAAGAATCACTGGATTTGCTGTAAAAATATTTTAACTATGTTAAATAAAATTAGCCCATGTGTTTGGGTGGGTAGGAGGGTGGGTGGGGAAAGGGATGGGATCTTCCAAGTGGTGCGACTCTTGAAGTTTGGTCATCCTCCATCTCTGTCAATGACAGTTAGGGAAGCCAATAACAGGAGTGTGTTAGTTAATGTATGCAGAATACGGCAGTTAAAGATCTCCTCAGCTGTCTAGTGATGATGAATAAACAATACAGAGGTGTAATGAATTGCCAGTATCTGTGTCTCTCTAGTGCTCCAAATATTCATATCAATACCTATATTCAGATTTAAGCCTGAAGTGGGTGTGGCCTAAACCTGAAGGGTTTGTCTTTGTGCACTTGTTTTTTTTTTGTTTGTTTGTTTTTTCCCCCTGGTAGGTGTGAAAGTGACCACAAATTATTATACAGAATGAACAAAAGTGACATGTCCTTCAGTACCTACAAATGCAAATATTTATAGGAGGGACACCTTTCTTTTTGCTACATCACTAGAGCAGCAGATCAAAAATGTATAGCTTGATAGAAAGAACTGTCCAAAAGTCTAAGGCACCTTAATATTTTATACAAATATTGTCTTAGATGTTAACTTTATGTCTCCCGCATTAGTTTGTCAGTAAATAAGAGATTTACAAAGATCCATATTCAGATGTCATTAAAAAAAGTAGCATATTGTGTATTAGAAAAACGTAAGGTCCATGCATTTCATTTTGGAAGGTAGCCTTTGAATTATTGATTTTTTTGTACGTGTGCCTAAGAAATTGCACAGTATTGTACACCAAGAAACAGTTTCTTATGTGATAGGCTTGATTCACAATGATTATATACTCTGCAACCAACTCTTCTAGACTAATCAACTTCTGGTAAAATAGTTCAGATTAAACGAACTTCCAGTTATATCAATATGAGCCATAATTAAGCCTTGACTTTGCAGTTTTTTTTTCTGTTTGGATACGCAGCAATCAGGATGCACATTTGTACACTCCACTGCATTTTATTTATGAAACCATTTGTATTGAGTTTTTTAGTAGCTGTGCAAGAACAATCCATTGATGCAAATATCTCCTCCAGTGCTGTAATGGATCTGTATATTGCACACATTCTTAACGCATCTGTTTGTGGGAAAATCAATCCTTTATCTAGTGCAACGAGGTCCCCGCATGAATGCATTCCATGAGATAACACTTTCTCGTTTACACCAGCTAACTGATCCAGATTGCTCTCAGATAGGTTTCATTTGGGGTTTGTAAGGAGTGCAAACAGATTAGTGCAAAATAAGCTTGTGATCTCTGTTTTGAAAAGGCGGCGAAAGCTACAAAGATCTTAAGGCCCTAAAGAGAGCAGTGAGAAAGACACAATCCCAAGACAATGAGATGCAACTGAAGCTCAGATTGAACTGTGTCTGAGAAGCACAAAGGCGGAAGCATAAATTTAAAGAAAGCATCTTAAAGAAAATGGGTTTGATTTGCTTTCTAATTTATGATGACTTGAACATTAATCATTATTAATCTGTAAGCCCAAATATTAAAACTGCATCATGACTTGCCATTTGAAACAAAAATGAACTTTAGTTTGAAAGAGGTGCATTTCATTTACTTCTCTCTCACTCTCTCCCCCCTCTCTTTGTTCCAGTGGTCATATTGAACTACAGGAGAAACTATTTTTTGTCTTAATTAAAAGTTAGTGTGAGGCCATCTTGACAAGCATATGACAGAAAGCTATTATTTCCTGAATTTTAATCTGGTGCTGGTCATTCTGAGGAAGCAGACCCATGCTGATTTCCTCTTTAACTGTCGCCGCTGTTGGGCAGTGTGATGATTTCTACTCTCCTTAGGTGGTTCTCAAGTGGAAGTGGAGAAAATTGTCAGAACTTAAATTGGTGGCATTTTGTGGTCTTTAAAAGAAGGGGGTCTCATTAAAACTACCCAAGAAAAGGGCTCCAAGTTTCACTGTCATTAACTGGCGTAACTGTGGATAAGAGGACGCACAATTATGGATGCAGGTAAATCTTGTTGTCAGTTTGTTGGTGATGAGGCGGCACCTTTAGTTTCAGGCCATGAGTCGAGTTTGAACTCTGTATTCTAATGAAGGTTGAGGGAGACTTCCATGCAGTGCTTTTGACTGAACGTGACATCTTTCATGAACTAATATATTTTAGATAGTGCCCTGATAATACATATGCATGTGCATGTCACTCTTCAAATGATATATCATTCTATTATATCAAATGTATATTGCAGCCTTTGGATTTATTTTGTGCATGTAAGAAGTGGTGTGGTCACAAATTTATTTTTTATGCTGCATTGTGTATTATCAATAATTTATTATATGACTCCATACAATGACTAGTAAGAAAACAGCTTTACAATGACCTCACTAAAAAACTATTGTATTTTAAATGCATATATAAATTTCTGAAAATGACAAAAGCACAAGTAAATTGTATGATGTGCATTATGTGCATGCTCACTAGAGACTGTCAAAGGATTATACAGGCACATTTCAAAGCCGTTTAATTTATCATACCCATTGCTTTTAATTTAAAATTCGAAATATGAAAAAGTGTAAGTTTAGAATCTATTAGGAGGTGTTCTGGTAGTGTTGAGAGGTAAGGTACAGATTGTCTTCTCCTTTAATTGGGCAGTATTATGTGCTTTGTGGATGGGTTGGGGGGGTGCTTGCTGTAATTTTCACACATGGAAAGGTCATCCAGCGCAGCATGAATAACAACCTGTCCGACTGTGACTATTAATACATGCTGGACAATCAGCTAACCTTCAGCAGACTCACATTAACATTATTCTCATATGCAGGAAGTAGAAATGCATGTGTCAGAGATTTGTGGTTATAAGAATATTACTTAGGTCTGGACTTATGGAAATTGAATGTGGGGTATTGTCTGAATCCTTTCTGCCCTCCACCCCACCTAGCCTGGAGTTACTGGGTGATTAGCGGGAGTCACTTTTATCCTGGTGGGTTTGTCCGCAGCCTCCCTCAATCAATAGAAGGATATCAATGGCTCTGGAGGGAGGAGGTCACACTTCAAGGGGACGTAATACCCATGCAAACAGCAGTCCAAGAGAATGCTGAGCGTTGCTTCGCAAACATATTCGAGGGTACGAGAGGCTTTCAATGAAGAGACAATTGACTTGGTTAACATGGCCGAAGCTTTGTACCTTAACCAATGAACTCCTGTTCTTACTAAGACATCTCACTCTTTCTTGCAACACAGAAAAAGCCAAATGCTGAATGATTTGCCTTTGCTGACTAATAAAATGGGATCAGCTCTTGGTTTAGTTCAGGTTAATTAAATTATAATTGAACATTTTGCTTGCAAGTTGTTGACAAACACCTAAAACAATGACAAAGAAAAATGCAATTTTTAATAGTTGTATATAGAAACTGAAACAAGTAAATTAACAAGTTTTTGCTCTGTTTTTTTTTATTTATTTTTTTTTTAAAGAGGAAATACAAGTAGTTTAGCAGGCCAAGTGAAATTTCCTTTCACACTATGAGTTCTCTAAGCAGGATTAAACATTTGAGAATTTGGCTAAAGTACTGTAGCTGATTCACCATTCAATTTATCCTTCTGAAAAAAGAAAGAGAGTAGATCTAAATGAAATCACAGAGGTGGTTAAAAAAAAGCGAAGGAAGCTGTGGTCAGGGGTTTTAAGAAATTAGCAATGCCCAACTGGAACGGAAGTGGCGCAACGGGACCTCCACACCCAAGGTCCTCTAATCATATGTAACGTCTACCTCTGGAACTTTGCAGAGGGAGTTTACAATAAGCTTAACCCCTACTTTTATATTGCGCTCAGCAGGCTCTTCCCTGCATGTTGGGCACTTTGAACACTATTTTGTTATTCTGATTTCACTCGGGCCCTTAATCCAGCTCTCCCAGTTTCCCAATAAAACACTGTCAGACACAGAGCTTTCACTCTTCATTCTCAATCCCTGAATCAGCCTCAAAGAAACTTCCGGTCCTTCAGGTTCAGTGCCTTAGGTAACAACTGAACACAGAAGGACAGTAACTTCATGTCTAGCTTTTAGCTTAATGCCTTGGAGTGATTACAGTGAAATTTGGCCACATTTAAATATCTGTCCTGCTTGTAGTAGAGTTGGAGCTTGGTAAGAAAAATCTCCACAGAATAAGTTGATAGCACGTAACATTTATTATTATTGTGATTAGTGTGTTCACAGATGGGTTTAATTTGCTGGAGACCATGGAATGGGCCACTAGTGGGCAGGACAACGCTGGACGTTCGCTGGTGGGAAAGGACCAAGGGGCGTCTGGCCTTGAATTAGTGGGACTCTGTACACAATTCTCTCTCATTGGCCTCCTCCGACCCACAGAAAGCACTTTAAATAGAGAAACAGACTTTGATTGCTCTATATTCATCAACATTTTCCCCTGGATGAGCGCAATATGGCGGGCTTAATTAACTTCTCTCAAAGGTGAAGCAGTGCGCACCATCTGCTGTGAGACAATCACAGTGCTATGCCTGTCTGAATAATCCCGTTACTAAGGATGGCCTTAGTAACAGTCTTTATGGACGGCTATGGGGGCTGAGAGTGAGAAAAAGAAAGAAGCAAGAAAACAAAACAGCAAAAGCTTCCAAATCATATCCCAAATCCAATCCATATAATTGGAGACAATTAGTCTCGACTTTTATAGAAGCTTCACCTTTGCTACAATTTGTTTCACAGAGAATCATCAAAGTTTGAATTGCAGTTAGAGCGTGGTCATCTTTATAAATACTAATTTGACGTAGAAAATTACAGCATGCAACCTCGTCCATTTTAACTGCGACTTTTCTGATTCTCAGCCTAAAAACAGGAGTGCATTGTTTGTTCCATTTTAAAACAGTGCATCACAATTTCTATTATTATTATTATTATTATTATTATTATTATTATTATTGTTATTGTTATTGTTATTATTTTTATTTATTTTATTTATTATTGTTATTATTATTATTATTATTATTATTATTATTATTATTGACACAATCAGCTATAAGTAATTCTTTTATATATCTCAAGGACCACACATCGTAATCAAGGGCCCTGGTGAACTTGCCCTGAAGTCGGGTCATTATTTGATCTTTGTGGCTCTAAATCTGATTAAGGCATTGTGGAGGTAAACTTCAGACCCAATCTTGTTAGCAGCTGGCCCAGATGGATTACGAAGGCCAGTGAGCTGGAAAATGAACTGAGCAGTTCAGCTTTGGACTTGCTCTCTTTTAACACCCTCACAGCTACTTCTTCAGCTCCTTCTGCTTTTCTTTCTCTGCTGGCCCTTCAAATGAGATATTATCCCCGGATCCTGCGCTTGCATGCCCATAAGGCTTTTCTTTCCCTCTGTCTGCGATGCCCCAGCTAAGCACGGACAATGGTAAAAGAGTCTGGACCCTTCTCAAAAGTCTGATTCAAAGACCTTGCTCAAGCAGTTGTTGGGGCAGTTTAACCGAATCTTGCACCGGTTAACCCTTCAGGTTAGGTGAGGTATGCACCATGGGTTCTTCTCCTCATTTGTGAATTAAGCAAGTTTTCTTCTTCTATTTTAACTCTGTCTTTTACTCTCGTTTTAATCCTCAAATTATGCAAATGCTTAGGATGTGTGGTCCGAATGAAGACACTCAAAGTTTTGCTTGTGGGCTCCTTGTGTCATTGAGTGCTTTTACAGTCAATGCACACCGCAGTCTAAAGCACAAAAAAGTGCCCTTTAGGCCTAGAAAAAGTTCAAAGCATTGAAAAGACAAAAAGCACTAAGCTGGGATTTTATTTGTATACTGAAAGGGAGAATGAGATATAAGTTCCCCTATTGGTGCTTGATATGGCTCTGGCTCCCATATCAAAGCATTATGTTAGAATATAAAGCACGCTGAATTTTTTTCTTGCACGCCATATGCAAAGTAGAAATGGTGAACGATTTGGATGAGCTGCCATTTTGCTACATGAACTGCTGAATGCTCTTTTTGACACTCCATTGAGGGAACAAGGAATTCAAAAGAGGTCATATTCGATCAGGTTTTCTGCCTGAATAGGTTATAATCAGTACTAAAGTATTGTGCACAACACAGTATGAAGAGCCTCTAAGAGTCTTAATCAGGAGGTTTTCTCCCTATTATCGTCTGCTATATGAGGCTAACCACGCACAGAAGTGCCCCCTTCCATTGATTATCTGGATGGGAATTTAAATATTAATACTCTGTCCAGGCCTGCCAAGCACTTAATCTTGGTCAGAGTTTCATGGCACAGCACTTATTCAGCAGATTAAAAGCAGTCCTAGATATTTTTTTTTCTCTTGTTCTTTCTTCTTAAAGAGCAATTCTGTGGTCTTTTCAGTGAGTGAAGAAAAAAAAATTCAAGGGAGGCGTGTAAAGGAGAAAAGCAATGGTGTTGGATGACTCTGCAAAGATTTCAAAGCCCAGGATGGACTTCGAGGCCTGAACACATACATGTAAATGTTCAGTTATATAGAGAAACAAATGTTAAGTTGCACCAGGAGCAGCTTTTAAACATAAAGTAAGAAGAATGTCTCAGAATCATCAAATTTTAAATTATATATATTGTATATATATACTTTTTTTAAGCAGCCAGGTGCCTATGCAGTGCTGCTGTTATTCGTTAGGTTTTAGCCAACCAACCCAGTGAATGTAAGGGCAGCTTTGCCTCCAGGGGCCCAGTGACACACAACAGGGCCAGAGATGTGTTTATATCAGTCTTAGTAAGGGGCTGCCACTCAGTTAGCCCCAACACACAACAAGGAATACAAACAGAGAGCTTGTGGTCATACTTGACATAAGAATTCACAGAGAAAGTATTTCTCCCACAGCAATGCTGTAGTTTGTAGAGACCAGGATGATTTAGGCTTTGAGAAAGGCACATAGTGAGAAGAATATGTAAGCTGCTCAAAACTTTAGTTTAAAGGCACTAAACCCTGTTAACATTTTCAGGGTTTATGCCACTTCACCAAACCCCCTGCTTGCTTCATATAAGCCATGATGTAGCCAAGAAGTAGGAAATCTTCTGAATAAATACATCATATTAATCAGAGAGCATTTGAGGACATTGCGATGTGAATTAGATATGCCTACTCATACTATATAGGCCAGGGGTATTCAACTACAAATCGTTATTGTCCAGTTACATCTGACCATTTGTCTTGAAATATTATGATTTTATCATTGCAATGTCTTAAATTCACAAATTAGATCAGAGATGGTAAATAAAATGAATAATCTATAAAAGTTTGTGCAAACTATCCCTTTTCTTAACTGATGTCTCTAGTCCTACAGCTGTGACCTGATCTGCCTTCAGTGCATTTACATAAACGCCTGTGATTTGATGACCCACAACAGAAGATATGTTACAGAAGCTGAGCTGAGTCGCACAACTATGGGCAGATTTTTTTTTCCTACTACACAGTTCTCTCCATTGATATACTTTGCTGGTATATCAATGGATCTGGACATCTGGACCATGGTACTCCAGTTGACTGCCTCTGCTATAGACTCTTTCAAACTTCATTTATTAAACGTTATTCAGATCCTTTCAGTCTTTTTGTCGGGTTGCAATTTAGATTCTGTTTCAGGGGTCAAGCTTAGAGTATAAGAAATTCCCTGATTCAGCCCTAATCCTCAAACCTACAGGTAATGAAAAGATCAAGAGGGAGCCATAGACAAACATTTTAGCCCAACAAAGACATGGTTTTCTGCCTTAGTATGAATTGCTGTGTTCTGAGAGGCAGTAATGATACAGGTGGTTGACTTTTTAAGTCAGGTATCTCATTTGAGCCACAGGAAAAGAGTTCTAATCTTAGTGAGACTTTATAGTCCTGCATACAGTAAATTTAATATCAGCTCTTCATTCTGAGAAATAATGTTTGGTAATGGTTCACAGCAGTGTGAGGCCTGTAGCTATTGCTGGAAGAAGACAAAGTTTGTGTTATGATTATGATCCCATTTTGCATGAGCTGAACTCAAAGATCTGAAACATTTTCTATATGCACAAAAGACCCATTACTCTCAAATATATTTGTGTTTATATTTTTGTTCAGTATATATGAAATAATTCTGATTATTTTTGTTTCATTTTTGTTTTTCATTGTTGTTTAATGAAAATTGCATCATTTTCTAGTTTTTTTCTGGGTTTAGATTTTTTTTTTTTTTCTTTTTTTTTTTTTAGATAATGTGAATTGTTTAGTTTACTGTCAACTTATCTGGTATCTAGGCAATGGAAAAGTATCTATACACATCAAAAATATTATTTCTATTATACATATTGTTTATATTGTCTTGTGTCTTATGTCTTATGTCCACTGTCTGCACTTTAGATAATCTAATGGTATTGTTATATGTGCACTGTGATCACAGAGGAATGATGCTTCACCTCACTATATGCTTGTTTTCAGTTGTTGATGACAATAAAGAGAACCTTACCTTACCTTACGATATTATCTGATTTTTTTAATGTTAAATATTAAATTGAATAATGGGTTTCTGTTCACCCGATTTTTATACTGACATAAAAAAAACATGGGA
>JAOVYU010000022.1:18598781-18607316 GCA_025674565.1 Synodontis membranacea
TCAGGTTGGTTTGGCCTTCAATGCTGCTGTTTAGAAAAGAGACAAGAGAAAGTGGTCTCAGACTACTGCATCTCTCACTGTAGTGGTGGAAATGCCCAGAGGAACTTGATGTAGAAAGCAACCACAAACCATCTGGATGTGGAGGCCATTGTAGGTTGTACATTGTTGATTGACCATTTACATGCTTTAATAATTTCCTAATGCAGAGTACACCTAAAATGATTTGAATAAAAGGATTGAAATAATTTTCTCGACGGCAAACAAATGACACACTGTAATGATTTTGCATTGCTGTAATATTTCCAAAAATGCAAGAGTAAATGTATTCTTTACTCTTTTTCACATGTAGCTAAGCATAGTGGAACATCTAAATTGATATCAGTTGCTAACTATTGTTATCACACATATAGTCGTTTTTTTATTTTTGAATTTTGCAAAATTTCATGCAAATGAATTTTTAGGGTAGCCATTAACCCTCATACAATCTTTAACATGTATTGTATACAATATGTATCAGGTAAAGTCCCCACATGGTGCAGCCTTTAGCACACTTCCAGGATTGCAAAACTGTACTGGGACTTCTTTTCCCAGGGTGCATTGTGGTCTCGCGTATTCATATTGAATTTGTATTCGTATTCGTAGTCATATTCAATTCATATTGGCTGTTTGTCATCATGACTGATTATAAAGAATATTTAAGGACTCACTCACGCACACTTTAGTTGCACAGCATTGAAGTCAATTTTATTTGTGAAACCTATTTGTCTTATTTTACGTATCAATCTGCGGAACTTTGACGGTGATTCCACACCTTGTAGTTTGGCCAGTTATTTTTCCGTTCGGTTCCTAATATTATAGTATGCAACTTATCATGCCAATGTTTCAGTTTTTTTTCTTTGCATGCAAGTTTTTGTTTAAAGCTTCTAGTTGTGGTTTACTTGCCTGCTTTTGTTATAAATAAATTACAATAAATAAACAACATGCCTGCAACTGAATCCTGCCTCCTGCTCCTTCTTTGACAGAATGCCACAACTAAACATGGGTGCAGGAGGGCCACCGCAGCAGGGTTACATGAATACCATGCCCTCTATCTTATTGCAACAGTATAACATTGAAGCAGGCTGAGCAGGCGGCCTGCACTACAGAGATTCCACGGCAAGTTGAAAAGATGGCCAGAGCTCCAGAGCTCCCTCTGCAGGCCAGCAGGGCAGCCTGCACAGCAGAACTCCAACAACAACACAACACAGCTCCAGAGCCCCTCCAGTGAATGAAAGGGTGGCAACCATTCTAGTCACAGAGTCTGCTCCTGTTCCAGTCACCAATCCCCCTCTTCTTCCAGTCACTCAGCCAAAGCCTGCTCCAGCTCCAGTCATAGAGCCAAAGCCTGCTCCGGCTCCAATTACAGAGCCAAAGCCCACTCCAGCTCCAGTCACAGAGCCAAAGCCCATTTCAGCTCCACAGCCCAAGCCTGTTCCAGTGCTTGTCTCAGAGCCTGTTCCAGTTCCAGCTCCACAGGCCATGCCTGGTCCACTCTCCCAGCCTGTACCAGCTCCTGTCTCACAACATTTTCCAGCCTCAAAATCCAAACTTGTTCCAGCCTCATAGTCAGTGCTTGTTCCAGTGTCATAGCCTGTTTCAGTTCCAGTCTCACAGCCTGTTCCAGCCTCACAGTCTATCCTCACAGGTGCTGCTTTCTGGAGTTACTCTGCTTCCTGGTTTGAGAACTTTGTTTTCACTCCACTTTCTGGTTTTGAGGATTATGTTATTGCCCCACCTCACAGGTTTGAAGGAGGCACCAGCACTCTGTGCCTTGAACTGACTGAGTTCTTCCAGAATTCATGCCTATATACATACCTGAGCCTGCTCCAGATCCATATCCTGCCACAGATCCTGTCACAGTCAGCATGTCTGCTTTACCTTCAGGTAAAAACCCCTGTATCATACAGCATGTAGCACCACAGTGTGCTCTTTTGAGAGTGCAATGCTGCATTCATGCATCAGTTTGCATAACCAAAGAATTTCTGCACAAACTGTCAGGGAAGCTCATCTGCATGCTCGTCATCCTCATCGGGGTCTGGACCTGACTGAAGTTCGTCGTCGTACAGATTTCGACAGATTTGTGAACAATATTTGAGGGTAATGGGTCTTTTGCGTATGTAGAAAAATTTTCAGATCTTTGAGTTCAGCTCATGCAAAACGGAAGCAAAACAGAAAGTGTTGCGTTTATATTTTTGTTCAGTATATAAGCCCAGTGGCATAACAGTTAGTTTTAGTGCCTTACAGCTCCTGGGTCTAAGATTTGATAGTGAACACTGATACTCCTGAGATCCTGCCAGAAACATGACTGCATGTGAATTGTATAATCTAAATTGCCCCTAGATGTCCGAATAAACATGCGAATGAGCGGCTTGCAAATGTGATGATTGACATTTCATCCAGGATGTATTACTTCCAGGTACCCAGTTTTTCTAGGATACATTCTGGAACCCTGAGAAACCCCGAAAGAGTGATTACTGAAGAAGAATGAATGAAGATAGAGTTATTTAGTAAAAGCTTTTATTTTCTCCTGTACATCTGAGCAAACTTACAGAACTAGAAAGAAAAGATCTGCCATAGGAAACAGCAAACACCATAGGATTAATTCAATATTACCTCCGTGAAGTAACAGAAACTTTTTTCAAATGTAAACTCTCACATAAAAACTAAAGTTCAATTCAATGAATAAGGCTTTTACAAATCAATGTTGACACAAAGCAACTTTACTGAAATCCAGATAAAGGTTTATATTCCTCATGAGCAAGCCACTGTCATCACTGGCGAGCCAAAACTTTGAAAGGAAACAAACTAAAAAGAGAATCTATCGAATTATGGGTTTGAGTCATTACAATACATTGTTGTAAAACAGCAAAGGCAAGTATTAGCATATTTTATTAATATTTATTTTGAGCATATTTTATTCATAAATAAGAGTCCTGGGATGAGCACAATGAGTTCATCCTTCCATCATTCCATCCATCCATCTATTCATCCATCCATCCTTTATCTATGGCACTTTTCCAAGTGCAGCAGGAAATTATTACATTCTACTTGTTCATAGGATTGAACCTTGTTACTTTAGAAAGAATGATAATGCCCATTAAGAGATTACAATTACTATTACTATTTCAACTCTTGACAAAATCTGATTTTATCATCTTATATTGTATATTTAAAAAAAAAAAAAAAAAAACCCACTCAACCTATTTCTGAAGTTAACTCACTCATTTTCAGTAACCTCTTTATCCTGGTCAGGGTGGCAGTGAATATGGATCCTATCCCTAGCACCAGGTGTGAAGCTGGAATATCCTGGATACGCTGCCACTCCATTGCAGGGCACCGTGCACACACACATTTACACATTTATTCACACCTAGGTGCAATTTATCTTAGGCAACTGATCTAATTGCATGTTTTTAGGAGGAAACTGGAGAGGCCAGAGGAAACCCATACGGACACAGGGAGAATATGCACAGAAACTCCACACAGACAGCTCAGCCTCAAGCCAGGGACACTAGAGCTAAGAGGTGGTAAGACTACCTGCTGCACTGCTGGAGTTTCTCAGCCACAAATCAGTAAATCAATAAATAAACATGTTGTTGACAGGGACTTTAAAGAAACTCTTTGAGAAACAATATGTGCTATATAGCATAGAAGTGATGTGAGTAAAATTGACTACAGTAATCATTGAGTGAAGACATATGTGCTCAGTAGAATACACCCACACATCACCTGAAGCACTTAACGTCAATCTCACTTACCACTGCCAAAGCCACTTGATATTTGCTTATCTGTACATATAGACTGGAATAAATTTGTTCTTGCATACAGACCCTCATGCATCTCAGCATTCTTGCCTTAACCTCACATGATCTTTATGAATTATTAAATGAAGAACCCTGGACTGTTTCAAAGAACACTCTCTATCATTGCTGTTGAGTGTTCCCTGTGCTTTATAGTTGTTACATTGCCTGTGGAGATGACATATCTGATGTTCACATTGCTTGGATTCGAATGGTCAAATCAGACTTTTATAAGTTGTATTTTATATTAGGCAACATATTATAGACATATTCTCAGTGTTTTAGTCAAGCACTTCTTGTTAGTTTATTTAATGAGAAATATTGAGTCGCATTAAATATTAACCACCATGTATATGAATGTGAAGGCCATTTGAGGTATGATAGAAATCTTGAGGTATTGATTAACCATTCATTCTGCTGTTGTAATTTAGAGAACACCAAATAATTAACCAATAAAATGCAATTAAACCATTCCTTTTAACTTAACATATCATAGCAATTTCTGATAGGAGTTAAATAATTGTAAATGTGAGAACTTTTTTCAGGCCTGCATGGTACTGAAGGAGTCAAGGCAGGGTTTAGGTTTAAGAGTTCAAAATGAGCCCTATCCAACACACTCATGAATTTTGAACTGCATCCTGACCTGCCATGTTCCCACAGCAAGTTAGATTTGTGCCTGCAAATGTATATAGATTATATTTCATCCAATAAAAAAAAATATATAGCTATAAATACTACAGCTATAAATAATACAGCTATGTTCGAAAAACATCAGATTCAATATACTGTACTTTATATTGCCAGAACACCATGACACTCATAAAAGCCCTTTTGACCATCCCATTCCAGATTCAGTCCACTTTTGCTGCGAAGACCTTTCACTAGATTTTGGAGCGTGGCTGTGGGATTTGCCCATTCATTCAGCCACAAGAGCATTAGTGAAGATGGGCACTGATGTTGGATCATTCCTGGAGTACAGTTGTTA
The DNA here is from genome assembly GCA_025674565.1 of Synodontis membranacea. Lineage (NCBI taxonomy): Eukaryota > Metazoa > Chordata > Actinopteri > Siluriformes > Mochokidae > Synodontis > Synodontis membranacea. Next base: position 18,603,606 of record JAOVYU010000022.1, read on the forward strand.
TTCCAATTTATCCCAAAGGTGGCCACTCAAGTTCTTAAACAGCAAACCTTGGTAAATCATGTCTTCTTGGACATTATGTTGCACACAGAGGCATTGTCATGCTGGAGCATGTTTGGAACCCTTAGCTCCAGTAAAGCCTTTCTATCTTCCATCCTATACAGTTGTGTGCTTTTGTGGCAACATTGAGGGTCCTAATAAAGAAGAGAATTTTAAAGAGAATACAGTATTACGTCATATTTATTCTAACCTTATTGTAATATACTGCACACTATTCCTACTGTAGTGTAAAGTTTCTTTACACTATTGTTCTCACAGTCTAAACAAAATGATACAGAATATCAATTAAAAAGGTAAGCTAAATCTTTGTCGAACTTATTAACTGCTCACTCACAGATCCTAAATGGACTTTGTTAAATTATTGCTTTATTAAAAGCAGGCACATTTGGAGGTTAAAGCTATAAAGCCTATAGATAAAAGGCAGTGGTTGTATTAACTGTAACACAGAAATATGTGGTCTGCTACAGTATAAGCACCTAAATAAAGTGATAAAAGTTTGGCTTTTTTTCTCTCTTTTTTTCTGAGTAGTGTTGTTCGACATTATTCCAACGAAATTTCTAATATTTCTCAATTAATTAAGCAGCTAAAAATAAAATATATTTATTTATATTTGTTTTCTTGCTTGGTTTAAAAGTGTAGTCATTTAAACAAAAATGTTATCTATAGGATGTATAGGATCTATAGGAAGAAATGTTTGACTGGCAGTCTATATAAGCACAAAGAAGTGAAGTGAAACAGTGAGATCAGTGATTTTCACCTTTAATGTTTAAGGACTTTTAGATAAATGGCAAAGACTCACAGTCAGGATCAGAAAAGAGCCCACAAAATTGATATTAAGGCTATATTTACTATATTCAAGGAGAAAGGGAGGGAGAAGGAGAGACAGAGAGAAGGAGAGGAGCTGTTCCCCAGGCCTTATCCTTGTTACTCGCTCACCTGATGGGAACGCAGAAGCGCTGGCTGTTCCTCCTCATCAATACAGCATGGCTCTTTGTCAGTAATTTGCAATAAGTGTCTGCGCCATATCTTTAGGGAGCTGGAAATCATTACTGGCTGAGGTGCTGCTCGCCTCCTAATTGGAAGCATTGGGCCCTATCAACTGAGGATTTTCCCACATCTTTGACAGATACCAATATGAAAATCATTGTCCAGTTGTCAATTTAAGAGACCGTTAAAAGAGCTTATTTTAATTTTAATTGGAACTTTCTCCCCCACTTCATGGTCAACTGTGAGGAATGTATAAAAAATAGACTTGGACCTTGTGTGCGTGCATGTGTGTCTGTGTAAGATGAAAAAATTTAAGTCCTAAGGAATTAACTCCAAGGTATAATGCTATGTAGGTCAAATTGACAGGTTAGTGCTGTGACCTGATTACGAATGAAGGCAGCGAGCTTGTGCATTTAGTTTACAAAAATCCTCGCCTCCGGTTTCCAGGGACTTCATGATGGGAATAGAGTGCAGCCGAAGCTGGCCTTGCAAAGCTCCCAATTAAGCGAAACCTCATCCGCTTTTAAGATGTTTGCCTGGTGTGTTGGCGCTAGCATCGATCAGGATGGCTAAAGTGGCTGGCCGATTGTGCATATTTATGCGTGCTGCTCTTTCCTCGACCCTTAGCTGGGCTGTACACTCTTTTTTTTAAATCAGACACTGGGGGCTATGTAGGACCCGTTTGCTCATGAAACAAAACAGTTGCACATGCTAGCAGATATGGCTGTGGCTAATATGCAGAAATGACTACACAGCTGTCAACAAATTATATTGGCGCTGTGTTGTGTGTTGTTTTCTTGTATCTTGTAGCGGGTGGGGTGAGGGAGGTTGGATTATTTTGATCTGATTTAACATGACAGTGATGGTTGATTGTCCATGACACACACTAATTACTCATATCCCCAAACACACACATACACAATCCCAACACATGATTTGATGACCAAAAGTCTGTACTCAAGGACAATCACAGCATGCCATCCATAAATGGGTGCCTAATGGGTGAATATGAATAGAATCATAAATGCTTGTGTAATAAAGCTCTTGGATTTATGCAGATCTGGGAGATGGAAAAGAAACAAGAGAAAATGGTGTAAGAAAAAGTAAACTGTGCTTGCGATAACTGCAAGGTTCGTGTGTGTCTATTTTTTCTTTCCTTGGTGTCCACTCTCTCTGGGAGCTGCTGTCATGTTTACCGGCTGTTTGCCTCGCTGTCAGAAAGCATTTGGAAGGCGTAGCTGTCTCAGCTTACTTACAAGGGGGATTCATTTGACCTCATTACACTGCAATAAAGCAGGAAGCTGGTTTACTAAATATCACTGTGCCGTTCACACTTCATGTCGGATCACACAGAAGAGTGTGTTAAAAAGATGGTTGCAGTGATGTGCAGAGAGGAGGGAGTAGTGGGGGAAGGTGTGTGTGTGTGTGTGTTGGGGGTGGGGGGGGGTGGGGGGGGGACTTGACCTTCGCTAGCCAGAAGGGATTTTGAGAAGCATAAGGGAGGAGGGAGGGGAAAAGCTACATAAAGCCCTGTTTAAGAGCAGAGGCAGCGAAGAAAAAAGATTTATGCTTTTAATTAATGGCAATTAAACCATGCCTGTTGGGCTGGCCTATGGCAATTGTTCTCAGGAAAAAAAGCAGGCCATTTTGGTGACAAGTATTCGATTCCTCTAAGTTCTACCAGGGGAGAAGACACTGCAGGCATCAAAAACCCACTGAATCAAATCAATAAAAGAATTAAACATTTGTAAATTGTATTTTGACACTTATCAGATGGAGCCAAGCTTTGATATTTCTGAATTCCTCAGCGGTGACTCAGACAAGAAAAGAAGCAGTTAGAGAACAATCAAAGGGTCTTGTTAGCATGTGCTGTCAGATGCATCACCGCTATTAATTACTACAAATTAATGTGACTCTAGCCTTCTGTGCTGATTGAGATTATAATAAGGCTGAATTGCATATGTGGTGGAAAGATATGCATCTCCACCCAAAAATATTAAGGAATCAAGCTAACATTCACTCCCATGTAACCACGGGACACACCTTGAACACACACAATTCTGTAAGTTGATGATCTATCACTTCAGTGAGCCCTTCATCTCTTGCTTTGTATAATTATGACTGTGCCTTAAGGTTGTTAGTATATCACTGTTGTGGTCTCTTTGTCACCAAGTAGCCTGAACCATGAACACAAAATAACACAGCACATTAGAGAAGACTGGTTGAAAGAGTTATGTTTGTAAATGGTTGTGGTATAATGATTCTTCCCCCTACAGATGCAATGAACAGTGGCATCACACCTTGTTTACTCCAATTCTGTGCAAAAATTATATTGTCTTGCTTGTGTTTACAATTTGGTGCTTTCCTTGTGCGGGCCATGTGGCTCAAGGTAAAATGTCTTCATAGTGAATTCAATAATGTGAATTTAAGTGAATCTACTGAATATATATTATTTGGTAGGTGTCCCTACACTCTTAGATAAACGGGTCCCTCAAGGGTTCTTTGGATAGTTCAGGGTTCTTTGCTCCTAAAAGGGGTTCTACATGGAACCCATATATAAACTCTTTAAGGAGGTTTTCAGCAAAGCCTCTGAAACAGAATAACACTTAAGGACTCTAAATTTACCTGGAGAGAGAGAGACAGAGAGAGAGAGAGAGAGAGAGAGAG
>JAOVYU010000022.1:18607416-18627638 GCA_025674565.1 Synodontis membranacea
ATTATTCTTTATTGGCAGGTGTGTGCTCTCTCAGCTTCAGAGAAGCAGCTGCGGGTCTTGGCTCTGGCCTTGTGGCCTTGTTGACCATCTTTAAAGCTGTTCATGATCTATTTCTCCAGAGACACTACTATCTGGATTTAGCCACCTTTGACACTTGTGAGTAAGGCTGAGGAAAGGCCCAAGCTCTTACTGCTGAATGATTTTTTATATATATTTTTATACAAAAAGCTATGTACACGGTAGTGTGTGCATGTACTGTACATATTCATAAACACATGCATTTCATAGAGATTAAAAGCAGGGTAGGAGGATTGTTCTTTTTTTTCCCCAGGAACATTTTTGTTATATTTCTTGAAATTATCTTTACCTCCTGATATCAACAAACAAATCAAATGCTCTGACAATAAAAAGAAAAAAATTTGCAAAATTTGTGAAAAAAAAGGGTTGTGAAAAGTCTATTCAATCAACTCGCAATTTCGAATGGGAGTTAGAATGACCTCCAACCTTTCAACATGGTGAAGAAGAGGGCAGTTTCAGTAGTGGATGGTACATAATAGTATTATGCACTTTGAAGGTCCTGAAAAGTGACACAATGGGTGCGGGTGCTAATTTTTTTCTGTTGGACAGGTAATAATATTCTTTGTTTAGTATTTGGGGGGATTTATGCTAGTTGGATATGACAACAACACGCCATGCTGCTCTGCCCCATGCTCTCTTTCATGGACTTGTCCACCAGCAATAATCAGGCAGGGCACATTCATGTGTTTCGGAGGAGTGGCTTTGGAGGGAGGGCTGAAGGGAACAGGTGGGATTTTTTTGGTTGGATATTTTCAAAAGCTATCTTACTCTTGATGGTTTCTCAAAAATCACCTACCAAGACTTTAACATCTCTTAGATGCAAATCGCTGCAACCAAACCTGAGCTGTATGAGAGGGCATGGGTTTTATGAACTATTTGAGTTCAATGTGAACGTACATAAATCCACTCAGTTGGGGGTTTATCAAAAAAAAGTTACATCTTTTTTTCCTCACGAAACACAAGAGGGGGGAATATATGTGGTTTAGAAGAACACCTTTGTGCATAAATAAAATTTTATGTATTGCTTCAATGTATGTGTGCGTGTGTGTCTGTGTGTTTGTGTGTTTTACAGTATTTTAAATTAAATCATAATTTACAACATAGTTGTAACATAGTAATGTTGTAGTAATAGCATATTAATAATGTATTAATTATGCATTTATTAGTTCATCATTTCAGAACTGAAATGAAACTGATGGATCACCCAACACTTCTCAATGCAAAACATTTCCTTTTGTGTGTCCTACTCTGGTTCTAAGAGGAAAAGGCATTTAACACACAGGCTAAACCATAGAACATAAGCATAGGTTTAAGGGGAGAGAAGGAGACAGCCTGTTGGCCACCTCTACTGTGACAGAATGTGCAGTTTCTATTTGCAGACAAGGCTAAAACCCGAGGAAAACTGAGATTGTCAGACATTGGCTACAAGAAACTTTAGGCTTAGGCTGGATTAAAAAGGACACACTGGTACTGTAGTTTGTTTATAGCATAGCTAGTTAGTTTAGTCCAGGTTTCTCATCTAACACAGACCCATACATTCATATAGCCAGTGTTAAAGATTGACAGATATATTTACTGATGAGAGTGACTGAAACTATTATAATGCTGTTAATTCAAGCACTTTGCAGCACATTATCAACATTTTTTTAATTGACACACAATCAAAGTTAGTTTTAGCCTTGCATTAGTTTAAAACACTTGCAACCATAGTTAAAATGTCTGCGAAATACTACTACTACTAATAATAATAATAAGAAGAAGAAGTTTAATTTAGCTAACTGATAGCTTTATTTTGAACACCTTCACACCTACTCATTCATGCAATAATCTAATTAACCAATCATGCAGAGGTAGTGCAGTGCATAAAACTATGCAGAAATGGGCCAGCAGCCTTAGGTAATGTCCACATCAACCACCAGAATGAGGAAACATGTGATCTTAGTGATTTTGATTATGGCATGATTGGTGATACCAAACAGGCTGGTGTGAATATTTCTATAACTGGGATTTTCATGTCTCGATAGTTTCTAGCGTTTACTCAGAATGGCTCAATAAAGAAAAAGCATTCAGTAAGCAGCAGTTTTGAGAAATGGAAGAAAAGTCTGGTTGATGAGAGAGTTTGATGTAGAATGGCCAGACAGAAAGGCTTTAGTAACTCATAACCACTCTGTACAATTGTGGTGAGCAGAAAAGCATCTAAGTATGTACAGCATGTTGAAATTTGAGGCAGATGGGCAACAACAGCAGAAAATCACATTGGGTTCAGCTTCTGTCAGCTGAAATCTGAGTTTGCAGTGGGCACAGGCTCAAAACAACTGGACAGTTGAAGACTGGAAGAACATAGCCTGGTCTGATGAGTCTTGATTGCTCCTGAGGCACACAGATGGTAGGTTCAGACTTTGGTGCCAACAGCATAAATCTATGGACCTAACCTGTTTTTTCTCAACAGAGGTGGTGTAAAAGTGTGGGGAATTTTTTCTTGGCACAGTTTAGGCATGCTAAAACCAATCATCACTTGAAAGCCACTGCCGATTTGAGTATTGTTGTTGACCATGTGCATCCTTTTATGACCACAATTTACCCATCTTCTAATGGCTACTTCCATTTAATGGTGGCCTTTGTGGATCATCATTTGCATTTGTGGATGGCTTGTTTATAGACAATTATTTCTGGAAGTGGTCCTGAGCCCATGCAGTGATTTCAATGACAGAATCATGCCTGTTTTTAATGCAGTGCTGCCTGAGGGCCAGAAGATCACAGGCATCCAGTTTTGGTTTTGGGTCTTGTCCCTTGCGCACAGAGATTTCTCCAGATTCTCTGAAGCTATTGATGATATTATACACTGTAGATATTCAAAGTCTTTGCAATTTAACATTGAGGAACATTATTCTGAAGTTGTTAGACAATTTGTAGACATGATTTTTTTTTTTTTTTGCAGATTTTTGAACCTCTGCCCATCTTCACTTCTAAGAGAATCTGCCTCTCTAAGATACTCTTTTCATACCCAATCATGTCACTGACCTGTTGCCAATTAACCTAATTAGTTGCAAAATGTTCCTCCAGCTTTTAGTTTCCTAAATAGGAGAGAGTTGGTTCCAAGTGATGACAAACCCAACCAGAAGTAGAACATCAGGATACCAGGTCCAGAAAGCAGAGTGGGGCAGGATCTCATGTAGCATGTGCAGTTCCAAACATCCCAGTTTACCAAAATGTTCTATGCCCAAGAACCCTCCAGAGCTTCTCCTTTACCTAAAAGAAAGCTATTAACAAAAGGCTTGACTAAGCAAATGTGTTTTCAGCCTAGACTTAAACACTGAGGCTGTGTCTGAGTTCTGAACACTAATTATAAAGCTGTTCCATAGCTGTGGGGAAACAGAAAGATCTATCCCTTTTCTAGCCTGCACTACTCAAGGTATCAAAAAATAGTATGCACCTTTTGATCTGAGTAGGCGTGACAGATCATAAAAGACCATACGTCCACTCAGGTACTGTGGCGCGAGACCATTCGGTGCTTTATAGTTCAATAGTAGTATTTGATAATCAATACAAAATTTGACTGGCAGCCAGTGCAGAGCAGATAATGATAATGATGATATGCCCAAATCTTCTTGTTAGGTAGGACTCCTTCTAGGTTGGACTCTCACTGCTGCATTCTGGACTAACTGGAGAAGGTTTATGCACCTAATGGAACATCCAGACAGTAAGACATTGCAATAATATTGAACTAGTTTTTCTGCATCATGCACTGACATCATATTTCTTATTTTAGTGATATTTCTGAGATAAAAGAAGGCTGTCCTAGTAATATTATCTACACAAGCTTCAAATGAGAGAGTGGAGTCAATAATCACACCAAGGTCTTTTACATATGGTCAGAAAAGCCATACAGATTTACTCTGGAATCGGAAAACTTACTTCTAACTGCATGTGGTCCTAGTACCAATACTTCTGTCTTAACAGAATTAAGTAGAACAAAGCTAGTAAGCATCCATTGTCTAATGTCCTTTACACAGTCCTCAGTTTTATTATGCTGGTGTCTCTCATCTGGATTTGCTAAAACATACAACAAAGTGTTATCAGCATAATGGTGGAAACTACTGTAATACCAAGCTTATGAATAATATTACCCAGAGGTAGCAAATATAAGGGGGAAAAAAGGAATGGGCCTAAAACAGAACCTTGCAGAACACCAAACTGTACCTTACTATGTGTATAGGAGTCACTATTTACATCAACAAACAGATAACAATCAGTAAAATAATACTTGAGCCAGAAGAGGGCCATTCCATTAACTCCAGCAAAATTTTCTAATCTATCAAGCACAAGAATACAATCAGTGGTGTCTGAAGCTGCACTGAGGTCAAATAAACACAAGCAGCTCTAATCAGAAGCCAACAGTAGGTCATTTACCACTTATACCAGCGCTGTCTCTGTCTTATGACGGAAATAGGTATATCGCCAGTTCTAAGGGAAGAACTGATCATTTCAGTTGCTTCTGGTATTACCTGTTTAAGCAAACATGTACATAAATATTCTACTAAACAGATTATACAGATTTTGATGAGGAAATTAGGGAAATTAGTTTATTAATGATTAGTGAGGAAATTAGTGAAATTAGTTTCTTGAATGGGGGTAAAACATTGCAATTGCAGATCTGATATAATTATATTGTTGTCTACATAGTTAGTTATCAAATTGTCTGGCTTTAATAGGCTGAATGTTTTTGCCTAATATTTTCAATTTTGACATTGAAAAAATTCATGGTCATTGCTACTACATTTTGATGGTGTGAAAGTTTCTGTGGCAGTCTTATTCCTAGATAATTTTGCTACAGTTTCAAATACGAATGTAGGATTATTTTTGTTATCTTCTATTTTAGCAGCACTAAGAGATTTCCTATAGCTCTGAAGAGTCTCATTCCATGCTAATTGGAATACGATTAATTTAGTTTGATGCCATTTATGTTCTAATTTCCGAGTGGTCTGTTTCATGGACCATGGATCATGGACTTTTCGTGGATTTCAGGTTTTCAGACACCAAGAAAAAAAGGCAACAGAGCAGGATGGAAAAACAAAAGAAGTAAAAGTGCAAAGAAATTAAGAAAAAAAAAAACATTTGTGAGGAACGAGAGAGATTAGTGCCTCTCTGCTTCAGTGTATCAGGACAGGGATTAGTGCAGCCTCAGCTGCGCCTGCCAGTCCCCTGACTCAGAAGAATTACAAGTATTATCACCCAGATCGTTAAAGCTGGGCTCATAGATTGCTGAATGGCTTCAATCAATTCATCCCAACATAACACGCCGCCAGCCAGACCCCCTGCATGAGAACTTGACTTAATTGGCCAGTAAGTGGTGGGGAAGGGCGCATGCTATTTGATCAAATTTCTGAGCTGCGGGAAAAGGGGATTACAGTTTTTGTGGAGAAGGAACAGGGAGAAGGAGGAGGGGCTGCTATAGGTCAGGGCTGGTGACTTTAGCTAAAAGCAGTGCAGTTAAAAAATGTTGGCCCATTTGGCGGCAGGACAAGAGAGCAAGAGGGGGAGTGGAAAAGAAAGGATAGGAGAGGAAAGGAAGAGAACGAAACAAGAGAAAAGGAGAGGAGAAGGGGATCCAGGTCATCCTTTTGCTCGGGGAGATGGACTCATTCATCATCAACCCCTTGGCCTCATTTCTGCCCAGAGATGGCTGTAAACTAACAACATCCACGTGCTTTTGTCCTCACTTCATTACACCGCCTATTTCTTTTGGCAGATCAAAGAATGCATATTCCACATATTTTATATTTTATATATGCACACACTATATCATTTATAGTTGCTTAATCCATTGTTGAGCCTGCACACTGTCATGTAAGATTTATTACACCAAATTGCTATATTCCATTTTTTTTTTTTTCACTTTTTGCATAAACCTTACCATACAGAGACATAAGCGTAGGTTTACTGTTCTATATAAAGTTTAAAGAGAGAGTGTTTTAGACCTTCTAATTAGTAGTAATTTGAAAGTGAACTCTCACTCAGACTTTGACCCCAATGCAGCATAGCCTTGTCTAATCTGAATAAGTTAAGAAGCCAAAACTCCAGTTAAATCTTTCAATATTCATGTCTGAAAGCGCTGAAGGGCTTGAGAATTACAGCAGAGCAGCCTTCTAATTTAGTTGATAGCAAGTCTCTGGTCAGAAGCAGCACTGAAGGTGAGGAGGCAAGTGAGAGTGTTGTTAACATTATATATTAAAATGCTGTTAGTACAGAGGCAATCTGTGTGTGAATTATCAAAGCAAACTAAAAGGGAGTGATTGAGTGTGTCATAACTCTTCCTTCGTGGGGATTGTCACCAAGCAAAGGTGTTTGTTTCATCTTAGACTTGGGTGCATTTTTAAGCCTGTGTGCGTGTGTGAGAAACTCATTCCCTACCCAACTCTCAGGGTAATTCTTGTCTGGAGAGCACACGTTAGTCACCGAAACTAAAGTGCTGTGCACATTAATTTTGCCTTTGCCAAGGCACCCACCTGCACAAGATGCAAGGAGCTGTGCATCTGTAATTCTGGCAAAAAAACGAGCAGCCCTCCTGGGGAACGGGCGCCGGAGCTGGCAGACAAAATTAGACTCTCTGCTGCTGCAGCTATTCATAATGTCATTAACATAAAGGCAATTAAATGAGTTTTTAACCCTCAACCTTTTATTGTTATTAATGAACATTGAATGTACGGGACGTGCAGGCAAGGCTGGGCCAGTAATTATCTCCTCATCAGAGCTGAAATAGGCTTAAATGGGAAGGTAAAACAAATGATTATTGGTGGTGTTTTGCACCAGGGCGGGCCCAAAGGGGAAAAATGATAGCTATTTTAATTTAATCACATGACATAGTACCAGGAGGGTTAATTAGATGGGTTTTTCTTCTCACTGGGCATGGTCCAGCTCGCATGTCATCCACAGATACAAATAGAGAGCTTCATGTGACTGGCAGCACAAGTATTATTAACAACTCATGGGAGAGAAGTGTGTATTTAAGCGTTGAGTGGGAAAGTCGTGATATTTAGAATAGTCTTTTTGACCTGTTGGTTTTAGAGTCTTTGCAAAGTCTTAACGATATGATTAAAGTTTGCCTGAATGTCTAATTTTAAACATCTGTGCTGATTAAAAATGCAAGGATCTATGAATATGAATGAATATGCAAATTGAAATGCCCCTACATCCTCCTGACATCTTAAAGCCACCACTTTCCCCTCTTCCCTTATTACACAATGCATTTACCTGTAATGTGCCATGCTATCACAAAAGCCAAGGGGCCACACTAGAGAACTATATCTCTGAATGTGTGAAGCTTAGAATGACTCTAACTATTAAGAGGAGATATGTATATCAGCAGTAAGTGTAAGTTTAGTTATCAATTTGCAATTTAAGGTAAACACATAGCTAGACAGCTAGTTGTCATAGGCAGATACTCAAGGAATTGTATTATCTTTGGTGTCTTTTTCATTTAATTTAAACAACCACAATTACGTACATCAACAATGTTAGCTATGTTTGTCAGCTGGCTTCTTTAAGTGTTCAATTTCTGCAATGTTTTCCTCATAGAAATTCAGATCATGATGACTGTTGTCACAAACTGAACTCATACAGAATACTCACCAAATATTTTATTAATAGCATTCCTGAGTAAAGCTTTGTTTTAAATGGAAAAAAAAAAAAAAAAAAAAAAAACTGGTGACAAATTTCACCAAAATACCATTCTGTGCAATCTCCATATATATAAACTATAGGTAATAAGGTAAGGTTAGATTAACTGGTTATGAGTCTTCAGAAAATGGTTCCTGTTCTGAAGTATTTACACAACTTTCACTTTGAAGGCATTAACTGAATGAGGATACAGTGTTTGACAAGGATGATAAACCATTTCTCCTCTAGTGCCTCAATATGACACGGCAGAGAAACTGGTTTATTTTGTCTCTGAGAAGAGGAACATTAATCATGACTATTATTGTGTGTATGTACGGTAGTGTGTGTATCTGTGTGTGTCCTTGACTCAGAGCGCACAAATCTGCCCAAACATACTAATGCACAATGACATGAGTTACAGTTTATCAACAAAAAAAAACTGAATGTATTTCATCAAGCAGCGCATCGATTGGAGATCAGAGACAAAGCATAGTGTTATTCACATGGCACTCGAGGCCACAAGGGTTTTAACACAAGAGCCAAAACACTCCCAACAAGAAAACACTCCAACTAAAACACCATGCCCGCCCCCCCATCCTCCTGTTTGTGCTCTCTCTGTTTTCTTCCCCTTGCTCCCTAGACAATGTGGCTGGAGGTCAGAGGTTATCGCCACTGCGTTCTCGAGGTCTGCAAACAACTCATTAGCAGCCTGCAGTCCCTGAGGCCCAGGGGCTCATGGGAAATGGCAGCAGAGTGGCGTTCTGCAGGCCTATGTGTTCTACAACGTCCTCCCAGGAGATCTGAGTGCCTAGGCCATGTTTAATCAATAATTAGCTCTTGTCACTTTACACACACACACACACACAAACACACAAGGTGATGAGGAGGAAAAACCTTCTGAGGCAAAACAGACGAGTTAACTTGACCTTCTCATCACTTGAGGAATTTACATGAACCACATTACATATAAAAAGTACAAAAATTCTCAAGCTATTACACAGATTTTGTGCTGGAAATAGAAACTCTTGACAGCCACACAAAAATGAGTTCTAGGTCAACTTAGAAGTATGTGAAGAAATAGCATCTCAATAGCTGTGGTGACAGACTCTCGTTAGGAGCTGTGCTTGTGGCATCCAAATTGAAAAACAAGCCCGCAATATGGAGAGTGTGACTTTTCACAGCTCCCTGGACTGCTAACTAAGCTGTCAAACGAGGAGGATCTGCGCTCGTCCAACAAACAATATGATGCATGCGAGCTGCGGGCCATTTACTGTGATTACCCGTGCAAATGGATAGACTTGCTTTTTAATTTGTTTGCTTTTGACAGAGCGGTAAAAAAACATTATCCCTCTCCATCCACACCTCACTCTTTTCAACCGTAAGCCTTATTTGCAAACTGACAGAGAGGAAGCACACATGGAGAGAAAGGATGAGAGATAAAGATGTTTACAGCAAAAATTTTTTTTAAAAAAAGTGTCAGAGAACAAAGAGACACTGAAGGCCTAAAGCATGCGTCTGCAGAGTGGCTGTCTCACAATGGTAAACATAGTGCTCTTAACTGTGTCCTGACAGGGAATGAATCAGTCTGAGTCAAGGTCAACCCCAAAAGAAGAGGAGAAGAAAGGGCCTTATGACCTTGCTGACCTATCAGTCGAGCCTGACATCTTTATTTAGGGAAAGAGAGCAAGCGAGCGAGCGAGCAAGCGAGAGAGAGAGAGAGAGAGAGAGAGAGAGAGAGAGAGAGAGAGAAAGTGAGAGAGAGAGAGAGAGAGAGAGAGATGCATAATAAGGATATGAAATATTTAATACATTCAAAATTATTAAGTATGTGTGCTGACCAAATACAAATACAGAGATGAGTACATGGCAATTTTATTATAAAGCTTGCCAGAAAGGTTTAAAAGCATCTGGCTGAGGCTAGTGGTGTGCATGGGACTGGAATCCTTTAGAAAACAACAAACAAGTTCTGTGAGCAGGAGTTTTTTAATTTGTATAAGTCAGATATGAAGTTAGCAGGGCAAACAAATGCCACATTTGCTAACATGAGCACATTATGTTTTTTTGTACTCAGACAACACTCTACAATGCCTTTGAATCCTTAGTGACTACCTGATTAGAGTCATGGTGCTTTAAATTATGTTACTTTTTTCATAGTTTGGGAAATTGAAACAACTGATTTCATTCCAAAATATTGCAGGGCCATACTGACACACTGACAGTGCTGGCATTTCTACCTCTGGGTTTTTCTTGTGCTTTCAAGTGTTTCCAGGAATGGGGTAGGGGTCATTGTTAATTTGCAAAAAAAAAAAAAAACCTAAATCCTTAAAACTAAAAACTAATCCAAATACAGATACAGATAGTAGCATTCTGTTACACCCCTCATGCATATATATTTAGTATAATTACAGACAGTGTGCCAGTAAAGAAATGCAACATTCCAGTTACATAGAGTGTAAATGACATGGAATAAAATTCACTATCTTCATTTCCATATTAAGTAATATGATGTAGGAATCATTTAGGACACGCATTTTACATACTCAGATAAACTGTCAGCCAAACAGACAGCTTTCCTCTACATTTATGTTTGTCAGTGCATAATAGCAAATGTGACAACGTCTAGCACTAGCAGTGTCAATGTGCTCGAATCCAGTTTCTCATTACTAAACGTAATGAGATATATAATAATGCAGCACTGCTGGAGCAGGACAAGTGAGACATACAGTATACCTTGTGTAATCTAACAGTGATTCACATGCTACTACGGACTAGAGAGTTTTTATATAAGCACTGCTGAGATGGTGTTAATTCAGAAGGCCTTCCCAGGTCTCCATGTCCACACATACATTTTCATTTCCATAGTGACTTATTCAGTCTTTCTGTTTTACTGTGACACCTTTAGCCGTGTGACTCCCACACATTAGACAACCTTATTCGACTCTGCATGTGTGATTAATGAAGAGGAGTTAAATATACTCATCCTGGACATGCCTGCCCAGATGTGGAAGGCAATTTGGGCCAAGCAGCCATCTCAGGAGAAGCACTTAGCTCTCTCACACCAAGCTCAGCGTTTGGGAGTTAGAGTGAGGCAGGACAAGAAAGATAATCAGACAGAGAGGTGGTGAGACATACAGAGAGGAAAGAGATAGATATGGTGATACAAATGGGATTAAATGTATTTCTTTTGGAGAAGCCACTGGTGTTTGGGAGAATGGAGCCATCATATTGTGAAAATGCAGAAATAAACACTGCTAATTATACACAGATATTTAATTGTGGTATAGGCATTTGTTGAAAGGCTCATTAAATTTCATACTGTATACTTGGGCTTGTTTCAGGTGATGTGAACTACATTTGTGCTTTTATAGACGATTTTAAACAGATATTCATTTAATCTGTGTAATGAGTCACATTTTAACTATTTCATAACAAACATCGCTTACTTCCCACAGCTAATCACCTGACACAGTGTTAACCAGTGAAAAAATTCAGTGGGTAGAAAATGTCAATAAAAATATTTTAATTTTAAAAATAACTAGCAAATGATGCAAATTAATTTAGCAAAACATTTTATATTATCAGTGAACAAATTAAATCTTTTTACAATATTTGTTAAATATTAAGATTTACATAAAAGGTAAATACATTCTTTTGTGTTGGCCATGTGATGGATTGGCAACCTGTCCAGGGTGTGTCCCACCGTGTGCCTGTAGTCAGTACTTTCAGAATTATAACATCAAAAACAGGAAGTAATTTGAATCTACAGTGTCTGCAGAGATGTCACTGTACTGCATGTATTCTCTTCTCAGCTGCCACCCACAATCCCCCCTTCCACCCTACATGTTTGTGCTGGTGTGTACTTGGCGAACAGGACAACAGAACATTTCCACAGCTTTAGCAGACTATGGAGAAAGAAGCTTCTCAGCAGTGTGAGCACATGTACTCAGTGTTTCTCACTGTGATCTACAAGCAGCGGCTCGGCATGAGAGAGTGAGCATGGCATCAATCAGCCTGTCAGCACACTACAGTACCAACCACTGCTCAGATTAATGGCCAGCATCCACTTTACATCATAAATGATACCCCCATTATCCCCATAGCCACCGCTCCCTCCACTAAAACATAATGACCAGGTCCATGAGACGGTCTGGCCTGTGTAACATGCCATAGAGTTCATGCCAGCAGCAGTGAAGAGGTTCTTGGGTCCAACACTGGAGGCTGCTGGGAATGTCAGTGAACCGCAGGAAAGCAGGAACAAACCACGGCATGAACAGGGAAGGTCAACGGAGAGGCACAACTGAGCTAATTGGAATTAACAGGCAGAGCAGCTTGCCAGAGATCATGTACAGTGAAAAGGCCTTGGGAGAAGCGGTATATAAAATCACTTACACAAGAACCCGTAGATTATATAAGACAAATTCAACATATAGATGTTTTTAGGGATCAGAAAGGACAGAGATATGGTCAGTTGTACCGTATGCTCAATGAAAATTCTTGGGTCTCAAAAAATTTAGGACAAATAAATTTTATTCTGGAAGACAGCAAGGTTATGCTTGTTACCAAAGATAGTCTTTTGAACAGCTTCACGAAGTGAATTAAATGCTATATAAATTTCACCACAGAAACAGCGTAGTCCAGAACATTCAGAACTGAATTTAGGACCAAATAAAGAATCCTCTACAAGGATAATAATAGACTGAGGGAGCTCTTGGCCTTCACACAGCAACCATCACTGTGGTACAGTCCGTCCTATCGGGCTCAACTACAGGCAAACATCAGCAGTGTCTATCCAGAGCAGCACAGCCCGTCCTTAACACAGAGTCAGCATCCAAGCCCAAGGCTGGTGAACATTAATGTAACATTAATTAGCCTAGCCACTGACCAGCTAATTATGCATGGTTCAGTCAAAATGCAGAAGTTAAAGAGTGTGAGTTTGTTGTGCGGGACAGAACTCCAGCAAAAAAAAAAAAAAAAAAAAAAAAAAAAAATTAAAACATTACATAATCGTATAGACAATGAAGATTATGTTGATATAAGAAAACATGAAAAATAGTGCTCATTTTTGCTAATTTATATATAATTCACATATATAACTAATTAGAATTAGAATTAGTAATAATTTAGTTATGAGCAAATCATGCCCAAGTGAGCTTAAATGAAAGCATAGCTGATTACTTAGGACACATTATAGTCAAAACTCACCTCACACATAATCAGAATATGTTCTTTTACATCGACCTATTTGAAGATTGAAAATATAGCATGAAATCATTTTATTTTAGTCATGTCATGTAATGCTTTTAACTGTTGCCAGAGGTAGACATTTGTACAGATATACTGACACACTGTAGTCTGTCACCTTAATGGTTGAATTAAATGCTACATTAATTACACAACAGAGACTGCACAGCCGGGAGCGGCCTCGTGGTTCGTTTTATTCCCCCTGCTCGCCGGGCAGCTGAGATGTGATTTCTTCCTGTCACATTAATTTGCCATTCCTCTGCTTTATTTCCATCCCAATTAGCCCAGACATAGCAGGAAGGAGAAATCCTAGTGTCAGTGAACATATCTGACTCACAGTGTTTGATCCCTGAAATATGAAAAATGTCCAGCAATCATCACAAAGAACATTTTAAAAACACTTTCTATTCAGAAAGGTCTATTTGGAAAGTGAAGGCTCAGAGGTGTCGTAGAGAGCCGACGATGACCAAATGCGGCAAAAATCTGGGGTGTAATAAGCTATGAGTTACAGAAGATGCCAATTAGCCATGATGGGTTCTAAAAAGCAGACTTGTGGCCAGAAGGCCGGGGCCCCAGGTGGGACTGGGATAGAGACAGAGGAGGCGGTTAACCTGAAGTGGCTCCGTAAAAAGCAAGCAGTTTGAGGAGATATATGACATCCCAGGACTCCCATCATGTTCAACATACAGCATATGGTTATATCCCTGCTATTCTTCAAGGAATTTCTAGTGCATTGTAGTGCAGGCCTAATGACATTATAACACATTAGATAGCATCAGCTTAATTATATTGTATCATATTGGGCCAATAGAATGAGGAAAAAAACTGATTGGGGAAATATCTTATGGAAAATTGGTTCACAATAATGGCTGGCCTTATTTAAACCAAAGCTAATCATCATTACTATGTACATTCACATTTAGACGTTCAAATGAACCACAACCTCTTCTGTCTATTAGGTCCTATCTATCGTAGTAGTGCATTTTACATATACACACACACACACACACAGTACTGTGCAAAAGTCTTAGGCATCCTATTTTTTTGCATACAAATAGTGTTATAAATTACATTTTATTAATTCTGCCTTATTGATTCAGTACAAAAATTCAAAATTTTATACGAAGAGCACTTTTAATATGTATGCAGTTCATTTTCAGTATTCAGAGTCATTATATGCTATTAATACTGGATTTGGCATGGAAATGTAAAAGGACTGTAGCATTGAGAAGGCTAGGGTAGTGTAAGTAGTACCAGCAGTTCTGTTTGCCCAGGGTGTGTGTGTGTGTGTGTGTATGTGTGTGTGTGTGTGTGTATGTGTGTGTGTGCATGCGTGTTTGTTTGTCCCCTCCCTTCGACAGCAGCCATATTTATATTCCGCTCGCAGTACACTGATCATCTGCCACCATCTGCATGCTTTTACTGCCTGTGATCAGCGAGCAGCTACAACAGCCTGTCAGCAGGCTTTCCAGAGCAGTTACAGCCACATCAAGCAGCCCTTGCATATCATAAACGCAACATCCACTGAGCATCACAAAACCCTCGTCTATCTCTCTCTCTCCCTATGTGTGTGTGTGTGTGTCTTAAGTCTCTACCCACCTCCCCTTGCCTTCTCTTCTCTGCGTCTGAATGATGGCTGTCTCTCGGTTCTCAAGGGCACCGAACTGCCCAAAGCCAAAATGTGACCTCAGATTTGCAGCACACTGAGCCCACAAAGTGTGGTCAAGTAGTTCTCTTTGGACTATTTCTGAAGACTTCTGCAAAGAAAAATTGGTTTCCATCATTTTGCTCAAAGTAAGTTTGAAAAAGAAGCTAAACTAGAATAAGAAACTAAATGAGCAATTATTCTATATTACCTTGTAGCATTAACATAAAACAACATATATACAATTGTATTTTTTTTGTATTTTAATGTATTTATAATGTTATTCATATCATGGCCACAAAAACACTCATATCTAATGGACTTGCAAGTGCCTGTTCGTTTTTTTTTTTTCTTCCTTTGGGCAAATTACTAATCATTACAACATACAGGCTTGAGACATGAGCAGAAATAACCAAATCATACAGGATTAGGCATAGGAAAATAAGAACTGTTTTCATGGAACAAAAAACTTAGAATGTGGTTAGAAAACACAAAGAACACTGATTAACAAAAGACTACTGGGAAATAAAACAATATTATTATGAATATCATGATATAATGAATATGATAATGAGATATGAACAAACTAGAAACAGATGCTAACCATGATCAGGGTGGAGAAATTAGAGAAGCTGAGGGGAAATAGTAAGCAGGGAGAAAACAGAGGGTCTGTCAAACAGTACAGTATATGTCCCTGAGAACACTATCAAAACTCCTTCCCTCTCATGCATACAGCAGATGTCTTCATATTGCTGAAATTTTTTTACCCTGTAAATCATCTCAAACTTCTTTTTTTAATGTTTATTTTTTACAAAAATAAAAAGTGGCATCTTTGGATCAAAAGTGGGTAATAAAAAAAACAAAGCCTTCATTTGAATATCAGTTTTAGGCTTTTTCATCTTGAATCATTTTTTTTTCTTTCAGAACAGAGTCTCCAGTGACAGCATTTAGTAGGCTGTTTGTGTGCGCAGCACCTTGCATTGGCCCTTCGGCTATGTAAAATAATGCTTTAGTGTCTCCTGCATTGCTCCTGGTTATCTCCGTCTGTTCTTTAAGGAATTTCCTCTGCATCATAACAGCATCTGTGACAAGCCAATTGATGACAGAGAGACGAGGGGGGTCCACTGGGAGGGCATATTGATTTGCGTAAATTTTTTAAAGGGTCACATGGCCTGTTTTAGTGGAGTTTAACAGGAACTTTGAAGCTCTCACCAGCAGACATTTGCCTCAAATACAACAGTAAAGGGAGCCAACAGCCTTGAGCATATCTTTTTTGAATGTCAGACGGAAGAAGCCAGTCGCATCAGCACAGGGCCTTCCTGAGGCCACACGTATACACGCTTACGCTAATTGGAGCACAGGGTGCTGGCAGAGAAACTCTCTGTCTGCATTTACATGCAAAAAACATGAGCATCAATTGTAAAACAGAATTCAGGAAGAATGGGTGAGGCTGAGAGTGGGATCACGAGGATGCATAATATAGAAAAGAGGAAAACTTTGCCTATAGGAACGACGCTAATTAGATAAGTTTTGTCTGGGAGGCCAAGCAGAAAATGCTCTGATTCAGTATTCCCCAAAGATTGTCTACAAATCTTCTACTTAATGGATCAGAAATAATAGTAAGTAAAATGAAAGTGTTGCTCAAGACACAGGTCGCAGTTTTCCGGCTGTTTTTAGAACTCACATTTAATTCTCACTGCCGAGGCACAGAGAAGGAACAGCAGCTAAAATACATCAACATGAAAGTGTTCTCCCCATGGCCATGTCACCGTAATGAAGTTAGTCTGATGATGCACACATAATTATTACACATTAAGCCAGAAACAAGGCAAGAAAGTGATGCACAAAGGCAGTAAAATGCTGCTTGTTTTTTTTTTTCTTAATTTTCTGACATTTGGCTTGAAGGATATTTTATTAGATGCTTTTTTAATCTAATTGCATTCTGTGTACTTTCCCGGCTCTGCAATTGTGGCTGTAGGCATAGTATAACAAATAAATGTCTCTGACAGTTCGCTAATGAGTTGTTATTGGAGTTACGGCAGGAACATTACATTGTAATTTGGGTCCATTCACAGTTTTTTTTAAGCCTTTGCTTTTCTGCTCCCTACTTTCTCACGCTTTCTCTTTCACTCCTCTCTCTCTCACACACACTCTTGCTAGCTTTTAACACATCTGTAGGCACGTTAAAGCAGCTGCTGCATAGCAAAGAGGGAGAGGAAGAAAGCGAGGAGCAAAAAATATATTCTCGTATTTGCACCCCCCCACCCCCACCCCCCAGGACACAGACCTCAGAGACCACCCATTACTAATTAAACTTCTTAACAACCACTCTGTCAGGCTAATTGGAGAACATGTGTGCCTCCATCCCTTGATGAAATGACTTACGGTGTGAAGAACACATGAAGCCGGACACCTCGACAGGCTGATTCGTCTTAACTGTAATTACAGTCACGCCACCCCGCTTCGTCCCTTACGTCTTCATTTATCAGTGGTCCAGTCAAGGATCAGATTATGTAAATGACTTTTTTAAAGGATGTCCAGGTTCTCATGACCTATGAATACTTCAAGGACAACTGTTTCTTAATAAGAGACAAAGTAAGCTACTCCAGGACTATGCATGAAAAAACTGAAAAATAAAAGAAACACTGAGTGAATTTGGACAGGGCTTTTTTAATCAATCTACCAGCCACTAAAAGTCCATCGAGGAGGCAAGACCTCTCTTTTGCCCCCCTAGAGCAGAACCACATGACAATGTCCATCTTCTCTCTTTCAGTTCAGTTCGATCAATACAAATTTTGGCCCATAGGGAAGAGTGAGTTTTATCTGGCCGCAACCTTTTTTGAATACTGGCCTACTTTCAGGACCTACTGAATTGTATAATTACAGGCTTAATGGATGAATACAGGCTATACTCTCTCCTTCTGTGTGTGTGTGTGTGTGTGTGTGTGTGTGTGTGTGTGTGTGTGTGTGTGTGTGTGCAGGCAGTCAACATCATTACAGTAGGTCAATATCTGCTCCATGAGAATTTGGCCCCTAATTCATTGGACCTTCTCTACAATATTCATTCATTCATCTTCATTAACCACTTTATTCTGGTCACAGGGTCACAGAAGCCTATCCCAGGACCACTGGCCACGGAGTGATGCACCAGTCATCACAGTACACCATACACACACACATACATACCTTTGACACTCATTCATACCTTACTTCTAGCAACACCAGTCCTCTGCATGTTTTTTGGGATGTCAGAGGAAACTGGAGAACCCAGAGGAAACCCGCAAAGACACAGGGAAAACATGCAGAACTCGACACAGAGTAGGGATCTCAGGATCAATCCGGAGACCCCAGAGCTGTGAGTCAGCAATGCTACCCACTGCATCTTTTCAATAGTAGAAAATAAAATAAAATAAAATAAAAAATAACATCACCAACAGCAAGAAATGTCTTCATCCATGGGATTTTATGTGTAAAATATTTTAGCACCTGTCAAAATCAATGAAACTGTAATAATATTTTACAAATATTGACAGCAACTTCTCTGTTTGGTTTTATCTGTTAAATTGTTCGCTAATGAGTTGCAAGCTTGTGGGAAAATTATGTTTAAATACTATAGAGGAGGCATCGTGACAGAAAACTTACAGCAATTCTGCATAAATTTGTATCATTTGACAAGATTTTTATGATGCACTTTTCCAACAAAAAACCAACAAAACAAACCAGTGGGAAAAGCAGGAAAATGGTACAGACAGCTTCTGTTCTTTCTTCTTCTACTCTTAAATTTAGCTTTTTACAATGGCTGTGTCAATCTACTCAGCTGCAAAGGCAAGGTCTTTAAAAATAAAGCCAACAAAGTCAATCCTTCCAATTATTCTTATTCTGTATCTCTTCTCTAACTGTCTACTCACATTCACTTATTTCTTTAGAAATACAGTTTGGAGCCATTGCTTCTTTTCTCATCCAAAATCAGTTGGGTTTAGCAATTAGGTGTCAAAATGTTCCAGCTCTGGGCCTCGAGGTATAGATGAAGTAGAAAAAACAACTCTCCCTGATCTGTTCTTCACAGCCATACTCTTATCTCCCTCTATCAGGCAGAAAATGCTTGAAAATTTACAGCAGATTTAATGTAACAGGAATTTAAAAAAAAAAAAAAAAAAAAAAAAAAAAAAAAAACTAATTTTAACCAGCACTTTAAAACACTCCACCTACATGCACACACAGTCTGTAGTGACTTCATGTAGGTGGATGAACATTAATTGGTTAGTCTATAGCAGCATCAAGGACATGAACTTGATGCCAGTAGGCATCCAGAGGGAGGAGGTGATGAGGGGTGTAACGTCTTCCCAAATTGCTTAAAACTATATTATGTGCCCCTGCATTTTGGATCATCTGCAATGGTTTAATAATTCAAGCTCTAAGTCTAGCCTGCAGACAGTTGCTGTATTTAAACTGTGAGATAATAAGTGCTTGGACGAGGCGTTGTGTCGCATATTCTGGTAGATACAGTCTGATCTTTCTTATATTATACAGAGCAAACCTGCTTGATGGGGAAATCACTGTGATGTGGTCTATGAAGGCAAGCTAGTCATTAGTTTTTACTCCAAAGTTCCTGGAAGACCTTGATGTTAGTAGTAGTGACGTGCTGTACTTGATGGTGATATGTTGGATCAAGGGATTTGCCAGGATGACAAGAAGGACTGTCTTTAAAATGTTGGTTTCAAAAGGCAGTCCTTCATCCAGATTGAAATATATCTGTAGAGCAACCTAAAAGGCAGGCATCCTCTGCAGAGGTAGACCTGAGTTTCATAAGAATATCAAATGATGAGAAGCCTTTTTCCCAATGATGTGATGTACAACAAAATAAGAAGAGGGTCAAGTACAAAGACTTGAGGTACGCTACTTGTTTACAGAATGCATGTGTATTTTTAAAACACTTTGGAGAAAGATTATGTTTAACTTTAAAAAAAAAAAATTTTTAACTTTAATTGAAAAGTTTTTTTTATTTATGAAGTTTGTGGATATTAAAGAAGCTTGGCAGAAAATGAAAACCTGATGTTCCTGATAGATGCCACACTTCCTGCTATATTTCCTATTACGTGACCCTAATTTACCAGAGTGAGATCTTAAGAAATGAGTGATAAGATAATCCATGAGAGTGGATTACTCTACCCAATGGTGGTGTACAGTGAAATCACAGGGTTAAACTTAGAGACTTCAGGTATGCCACTTGATAAATTATATGCTTTTGTATCCTTTGCCTTTCCATGATACCCCATCCCAATGTCGTTAGTGTGATCTGTGGTTCACTGTATCAAAGGCTCGAGATGCTGCAGATTGATACAGCAGAAAAGAAATGAGAGACTTGCAGGCATTTCTTGCAGATCACACAAAACTGGATATCCAAAACCATGGGTTTTTGTGGAGGTCATGAGTTGAAGTCAGACTGATTGATATTCAGCAGGTCAGTTTGTGGAAAGTTAAAGGGAAATAACCATTTCTTACCATTTCAAGTGTAATACATTTCTTAACTCTATAAGCCCAATGTACAAAGTGTAAAATATAGTTTCTGTAAAGGTGCAATACACTATATATAGTTTACATC
>JAOVYU010000022.1:18632961-18640461 GCA_025674565.1 Synodontis membranacea
AGAGAGAGAGAGAGAGAGAGAGAGAGAGAGAGAGAGAGAGAGATCACTCCTTCTCTGTCTTGTGCCCTGAAAGCCTGCCGTCGCTCCCCCAAGGGAAACGGGATAATGAGGGATCCGTATGACTCCGTTCTGTCTCATTTCAATTGGAAATGCAGCACACACACACACATCTGCAGTCTCTCACACACTCATCCCTGCGCTTTGGGTCGGTGATGGCGGGATTATCGGCCCTCGTTTCTTGTCTGACAGTCCATCATATCCGCATACACGCATGGTTTCTTGACGAGGCTCGTGGCTGTCGCTTGTCCTGTGCAGGCCCAGCCTGACCACTAGATTGCCTTTAAACACATGGATGCACGCACACACACACACACACACACACACACACACACACACACACACACAATCTCTCTGCTGGAATGTCAGTGTGCACTTTCGCATACTTAGTTCTTAATAGAATTACATGAAACATGGATTTAAAACTTTAAATGGATTTAAATGCAATTAAATTCCATTGTTCCATTTTTCTCTGGCCAAAAACTATATGAAAAGTTTATCCATTTCTCGAGGAACCATGATCGATGGCTTTTCTTTTATGGTTTTCTTTTTTGCTATAGTTTGCTTAAGCAGTTAGCAGCTGGTTAGTGGTTAACATGAGGGTCATTTCGTGTATGACAACAGAGGTCAAAGCTCAGGTCCCATTTGCGGCGACACAGGACAATGAGCTGCCAATTTAGACGGCACCATTCCCCGCATATTAGCCTTCATATTGGCAAATGCATAACAGTGGTGTCAAATACTCATAGGCGATATGCTCGCTCTCTCTCTCAGATGCTGGTCCCTCTAGAGCAGGCGGCAGATAAACATATTCTCTTCAAACAATCCCAATGACAGCCAAATAGGCTGCTTGTCGCTTGTAAAAAACCCTCTAATGATGTGTGTCGAGGGAGCGGCCTGCCTCCTTGTTGCAGACGACTCCCTTGTGTACAAGGACAGAAGGGGAGGGAGGAAAATAATAACAATCCTTAAAATATTCCTCTGCTCAAAAGGCCCACTAAGCCAGAGCTTCCCAAACAACAAACCTTTTCTGGTTGTAGTGCTTTTTTTGTGTCAAATCTCTCACGATTTCTCTATCTCCCTTTCCATGTCTTTCTATCCTTCCTTTTGAATTATTGTACACACCGGCAGCATATATTATCATAACCATTAATGTGCTGCTTTTCAATTGATATGATAGGAGCACATGCTGCAGATTAGAGGCATTCTTCTTGAACCTGCACCAGAAAACATCGTGGCAGAACGTCTTCATTTTGCAAATAGAACTGACTAGGCAAGACTTTCTTAGATCCAAGTTGTTATATTCAGAATAGAAGACATAACATATTGCTTAGAAATTCTGCCAGTTTTCCTTGGGCTAAATAAGACAATATAGGCAGAATTGTAATTGGTTTTCCTTGTACTACTCCTTGTACTACTGCAGTGTAAAATTAAGACTTTTTTTGTTTTGTTTTGTTTTTTTTGTATATGGCTACACAGAATCAGTATAGGGTGAACCCCAAGCAGTTCCTAACCTCTCCATCAGGGCATTACACTGAATTGAACATGCTATACTGTAGACCAAGTCATAGTTTACCTCAGATGCTGGAGAAAAACAAGGTCATGTGTCCGTCACAATTTCTCTCTCTGACTCAGAAGGGCATACTGATCTCTGTACTATAAGCAAGCACAAGCTTGTTGTACCCTCTCACTATTGTAGCTGACCAAATTAAATGTTGAAGAGTTGGGGAAAAAAAAGCAAACTTGCTTGAATATGATTATTAGTGTGTAAACTTTTGTATTACGTATTATTTTCACTGTCTGCATTGTGAATTGCTTGCAACACTTCTGAGTACAAAACCTTTTGACAGTTGGTGTATGATGTCAGAAGTACATTCTTGAATACTTTCCCTTCCACAGTAGTAAAATTTAAACCTAATTCTTTTTTTTTTCTACTTGAAATATTGACAGTTGAATATGCCTTATAATTAATGCATTTTCAATTGCAAATCATACAGACTTCCCTTCTAGTCATTGTATAGGTGGTAGAGTGGCCAATCAGAGCGTAGCAGAGCCGGGCATCTTAATGACGACACAGAAAGTGCGCTAACGGGTCTTGATTAGCTCCGTTTATCTCTAATTAATTACCTTTGCCTAATTAGACACCCTGTTTCAGCTAGACACAGAGTCAAGTAGGCTAGATTATTAGCATGCTCATCGGGCCTTTACAAAAGGCTGAAATTAATGTAATGCGCAAAGAAGACTCGGACGTTTTAATTGCACAGGTGTTGCCTTATGGCGCCGCTTTATCATCCACCAGCTCCCCTGGATTATGGGTGGGGGTTGAGGGGGGTGGGGGGGGTATGCACATTGAGAGACTATTCTGCGAAATTCACC
This sequence comes from Synodontis membranacea, assembly GCA_025674565.1. NCBI lineage: Eukaryota > Metazoa > Chordata > Actinopteri > Siluriformes > Mochokidae > Synodontis > Synodontis membranacea. The sequence continues at coordinate 18,635,395 of JAOVYU010000022.1, forward strand.
TTGGCAACGGCTCATTAGTTTGCCTTGTTATTGTATTATTTATTACGTTTGGCCTTCCCCCATTACACAGATTGATTCATGGCCCCTTTCCCGCTTTCTCGCTCTCTGTGGTGTTCTGTCGTTCGCAGCATGCCTTGGCTGGAGGGAATGATAAAGTCTGTGGAAATGCTGCAACGTTCTCACTTGCTGATGGGGGCTGCTGCTGTGCACAGTGCAAAAATGTGTTCACGTTTAATTATAGGTGAATTAAAATCCACTGCAGGTCTTATCACATACAGTCTGTTTTCTGAGCCAGATTAAGAAATCAACTCTTATAAATCTCTTCAGAACAAAAAGTAGCACACAACTTGCATTAAATGCTCTTTATACACTGTGCCCCTGTCCAAGCCCAATTTTTGTCAAAGAACCTGGTTTAACTCATCTGACAAGCTCTCACCATAGCCTCCACCCCCGCCCTTTCAACATGTATATTATTAAAATGAACTGTGAATATATAATTCTTAGACGCTCCCATGAAAAATTTATCATATGTATATCCATGAGATGGGTCATACTGAGCTGTCTATGACATCTTCCTGACATATTGCTTGACTTCAAACGAGTGAGTTGTTGAAGGATTACAGCTACTCATCGGAAAATGAATATTTAAAACGAAAGCTTAACAATTGACCTGGTCTTCTTGTTCTCTATGAGTAAAACACAGACAGACACGAGTCCATGCTGAGACCTTGCATGAGGAGAATGTGCATAAAGCATTTTAAATTCACCTCACACATGACCTGAACCCTCACTGACCACACTTAAGACTAATCAAGTGAGTGTCTTTAATAGCAAATGCAATGTGCTGCTCGTCTCAGTTGTTGGCCATTTCAGCAACATAAAATGCCCAATTTGGGACCAATTTGTATCTCACAACAACATTTCCATGATGTATGCTTTGTTTCAGCAATTTGTACTTTGTAGATAGATGGGTTCCTAGGCAGTCGACTGAAGCAGGAACAAAACAAGTGAAATATAAAAGTGCTGTAAATACATTACAAATGTCGCTGAATGGTGGGGAGGACTTACAGTAGTCCTGACATGAAGAATGTTTGCCTTTTGAAAATTGGTATTGATTTTAAATGTCACCACACAGATTGCACAAGCAGCTTGACAGCTTATAGTAAAGCAGCCTTAGAAAATGTCCAAGCTGAAAAATATCATGGTGGGGAAGAGGGAATGGTCTGAGAGCGGGAACACTCAGCAAAGAAGCTGCCTAAAGAAGATTAAAAATAAGACAGCCAAGTGACAATGACGCATTGACCTGAATCATGCTCATAGATAGATGCCCTTGACCAGTGAGGATAAAATAAGAACCCTGTATTTGGATAGGTTAGAATATGATAGAGTGTTAGATAAAGTTGGGTGTTCTAAATAAGTGTTAAAAACCCAACAGGGCATGTTGTTATAGGAAAACAATTACATATATTTAAAAAAAAATAATGAATGAGCAGTATTGAACTATGAAAGTTCCTATGTACATTGTTGTTATAGAAACATCACGCACATTAATATAAACCTTGCAATCAGTACTACTGTCCGAGTAGAACTACAAATTCAATCAACACCACTTGACCAGAATTGAGCATTTATAAACAGTGCTGTTGTATAATAATAGAAATCTGCTTCATATTCAGTTCTTGCTCATTCTAATAAGTAGACTTTACTGAGAAACTGTTGTTATTGGCTACTGTTAATGGTTAATTTATTTGCTAATAATTTGCTAGCTAATATGTCAGTTATGTCCCACACTGTGCACCTTTGACACAGGGGATCTGTAATGTAAAAATGACCAGACAATGCAGATAAATTGGCAGAATTGTTTGAATTTTATATTTGTAAATCAGCTTGCTGTCTGTAGCCTTTTCACAGAATCAGAAAAGACTTTTTCTGCAGTGCATTTTGGGTAATAAAAAAAAAAGACAAAAGACCTTCTATGAATGCTTAAAATATAAGAATCAAGACGTCTGATTACAAGTTCGAGTAATGTTCCAATAAGAAAACTAACTGCACATCAATTCTGTGGATGGAGCATTTAGGTTTGGAAACCAAAAGAAAAAAAGTATTTCATCATTGACCTAACAGGAAAATGCCCCAGAGTAAGTTTTAAGAAAATGCAGAACTACTGGACCTACATATGTCTATTCCAGTTCATAAGATCTTCAGGAACTCTTGCACTCTTTTGTAATCTCGCTAACTTGGTCTGATAGCACCTTGGCTGGTAAGAGTAGTGCTAGACATCTGTAGTGAAGCACACCCAAACAAAATCTGCAGCCTTACTTCTTAGGCATGCTATTAGCCTCTTACTATAAAACAAACAGAGTGTACAAGGAACCAAAGACATCCATTTTTTATTTCTTTTCTTTTTTTTTTTTTTTTTACCATTTACTGTTTGTCTGAAGTACAAAGGTCTGTGATTTATCACCATGTCAATGGTTTAGCCATATACTCTGGGCTGCTCTCAAAATAACAATTGTTAAGCTACAGGCAAAATACATCTTCCCCTATAGAGCACAGTGTGAAATATGCATAGCATGCACTTTCTCGGTATGAGTGTGTACATTGCTTATTGGCCATTTGCTTTACCTGACATCTCCATATCGACATGCTTAATCAGACATCTACACCACACCACTTCTCTCATTTGTATACATGCGACTGCCTATCTAACAATGGTTTTTATACTAGCAGTTAGCTGTAAGCGATCAGCTGGTGTGATGAAGTCTTAATGAGGGTCTATTCTAACTCCCTCAGTACTCACAATGACTAAATCTGGAAGAAGCAGCCAAGCTTACCATGTTCAGCCACTTGGAAAGAAGGAAATTAGCACAAATGATATGACACAGTCTGTCATTAGCAGTTACACATTATACGACATGACTGTATCCCTAATGCCTTTAATTTCCTTTAAAAAAAAAAAAAAAAACTGATTTGCAGCAGGTATTTAATGTGGGCTGAAAGCCGTTGTGTCACGATTAAGCATCTGGGAAAAATGATCCGCACGTTTGAGAGGGGAAAAAAAAGCATTCACCATTAGCGAACATCACTCGGCGACACTGAAGAAGAAATCAAGTGGCGGAGACAAAAGAGGAGGATGAAGGAGGCAACTATATACTGCAGAGATGTTTCCTTGTCACTGCAGGAAGAGATTAAGGCCCATTAATGTGTGTGTGTGTGTGTGTGCGCGCATGGGACTGCTGCTCATTTCAAACATTTAGTGATTAAAGGACACTCGTGTGTTATGGTAAACATGGCAGATTAAAAGCTCCTCTAGTGCCCTCCGTAGGGAGCACGCTTCAGTTTCGCTCAGCGAGAGTTGCAGAGCACTTGCAGCTGGAGAATTCCTTATTGTCCTAATTTACTTACTGACGCAGGTGCTGCTCTGCTCAGACTGTGCGGGGCTATTTAAAAAATGTGCCGTCGCATTTGTTTCACTTTGTTCTGCTGTTAAAATTCACTTAGGCAGTATTTTAAGTGTGTTATTGTCATCCAGCTCAAGCCAGTTTGGGACAGTAAGCAGATTTAATTGCAGAATGTTAGGTCAGGACATGTGCAGATGTACGAACAGATACTGCAGGAAAAAAGGGGTCCAGCAAGAACAGAGAAGCTTGCTGCCTGACGTGTCCTAAATAGCAGATACAGTGACAGGAGTTCCTGGTTAAAAGGTTCAAGCTTAACCACTTATCCACATATATCTTTGCTGCACAAGCTTTCTATTTCGCTTCACTGTATACTGTATAGCATGCATTTAAGGTGAATCACTAAATAATGAGCTGGGACTTTAACAGGGTTAAATTTGAATAAGATAAATTTAAATTGGATCAGATAATCACCACCAATGTGTAAATAAAACAATCAGCCAGTTTTGCTAGCACATTAAAACAGTTTATCTAGTTACCTAGCATGCATGCAAGTTTTATTTACACAGATTTATAGGTTATAAACTAGTTTATAAAAGCCAGCAATTAATGTCAAACTAATTAACATTACATAAACCATTTTATTATGCAATTTAACCAGTGGCAACCAGTACCCCAGTTTGCTAGGACTCCTTACATAAGGATTACTGTATGTAATTAAATCTAGTGGCCAGGCTTAAATGCACAATAAAATAGTTTAGATTACTTAGTAGAGTTAGCTAGCTTGTTAGCAAATTACTATTAGCCAAGTTCACTAGCAAGCTCAGCAGTTAAGTTATTTTAATGATGATATGAAATGATCAGTTTTATAACCGGTTGATCTGTTTTACATTTAGATTAAATCAGGACATATAGGGTGTCCCCTGTCCAATGTTTCCTGTGCTTTCTACTATATGTACTTTGTCTTTTACTCTCATTTCCGTCTTCCTCTTTTCCCTCTCCCTCCTTCCCTTCTCTCCCTCCCTCCCTCTCTCCCTCTGACACTCTCGCTCGGCTGCTGTCCTCAGCATCTCCGTGGGGCGGTGACTAATTGCCCCCGTAAATCATCGCACGGGCCGTGCGCTCCTCCGTTTATTTTTTCTGACAGTAATTTACTGCTTGCTCTTTTACACACTTGTCATTGCGTGTTTTTCCTCACATTAGAGGCCGGCGGAAAAAGAAGCGTAATTAACGGGCCACTGCACCAGCCGGCCACCGCTCTTTCATCATGGTGTGATAATTGTGCTCTGTGTCTGTCACAGTAACCTCTCATGCCATTTCCTCCATGACTCTCCCTGCTCGATTTGTCTCAGCGGCGGGAATCTTGTGCCTCTCCCAATGCCACTCACCACAACGCCCATTTCCCTATTTGTCCAAAGCCTGGGTCATTTATATCCTCGCCATTACTTGTCAAAAATATTACCCTGAAGCACAGCACAAGATAAAAGATACAGCATAAGATGCACACCTGGACCGCTTTTGGCAGTAACGAAGGATTAGGCTGAGGTTTGATTTCTGAACTAAAGCAAACCCTGAGCTGGCATTCATTGAATCTAACACACGCAGGAAAATGCTGTCCAGCACGTGCATGCCTTCAGATGGTGCTGAGAAACAAAATGCATCTCAAGCC
>JAOVYU010000022.1:18645461-18646764 GCA_025674565.1 Synodontis membranacea
ACGAATCCGGGTGGTCGACAGCAGTGAGGTACTCTGCGAACGGGTGCACAGGGCCCGTGGGCCAGCGCAGCATGCAGCACACCCAGATGTACTCAGATGGCTTGGGATCCAGCATGCTCTCCCAGTACAGCTGGCATTCGTGCAGAAAGAGATCCAGAAAATTACTCACACCGTCATAGAGCGACAGCGTCAGACAGTTCCATTTGTGTAGAAGGAGAGACGGCATGACGTGATTGTAGCCGTTTCTCGGCCGTGATGATCTCGCTGCGTCCATTTTTATCAGCTTACCATTCTTTCACACGAGTGGTGATTGAATGCGTGTGTGTGTGTGTATGTGGAGAAATGGAGGTGAGTTGGAGGGGGGCATGGCCGAGCTTCGGCCAGCGCTCCGTGACAACACCAATTATATGTATGGTTCTTCCTCAAACTGTTGCCACAAAGTTGGAAGTATACAATTGTCTAGGATGCATTCTGGAGCATTTAAATTTCCCTTCACTGTAACTAACAGGCCCAAATTATGTTCCAGCATGACAATGCCCCTGTGCACAACACAAGCTCCACTTGTGTATATGCTGAATTTGATTTTCTATTGTCTAAGTGGATGTAAATGCAAAACTAGTTTTATTCAAATAGAGATGCAAGGGGTAATCCAAAACATAGTCAAACAGGCCAAGTCCAAAACCAGGGCAAACTGTGATAACAAGGGTAAGGCTATAATCAAAGTCAAAGCATGCTCCGTGCAGGTGGGTGCTGGGAGCTGCGGTCCGTAGCAGCCATGTTTAATAACTGCTGGGACCTGGAGTTCATGGTGGGTGACAGGTGATGCATGGTATCTATTGTTAGATAGATGCCAGTTCAGATTTAGTACCACTTTGTTTTATATAAGCATTTTTATCTGAGAAGGCATTCCACTAGGTTTTGGAGCATGAATGTGGTAATTTGTGTCCATTCACCACATGAGCATTAGTGAGGTCAGGCACTGATGTTGGGTGAGGAGGCCTGGGGTGCAGTAGGTATTTCTGTTCATCCAAATGATCAGTGGGGTTGAAGTTAGGGCTCTGTGTAGACCACACAAATTCTTTCACACCAACATCAGCAAACCATGTTTTCATTGAGCTCATCCCATTGTGCACAGGGGCATTGTCAGGGATGGGAAGTAACAAAGTACAAATACTTTGTTACTCTACTTAAGTAGAATTTTCGGGTATCTGTACTTTACTTCGCTTCTTTTTTTGTGGCTACTTTCTACTTTTACTTCTTACATTTTAGCATGAGTATCTGTACTTTCTACTTCTTACATTTT
>JAOVYU010000022.1:18646864-18666680 GCA_025674565.1 Synodontis membranacea
TTTTACTAGAGTATTTTTAAACGAAGGTATCTATACTTTTACTTGAGTAAAGAATGTGTGTACTTTTGACACCTCTGGTGGCATGATTGAAGAGCTGGTCTGAGTATTTCAGAAACTGCTGATCAACTGGGATATTCACGCAAAACCATCTCTGGGGTTTACGGAGAATGGCCTGAAAAAGAGAAAATACCCATTGAGCAAAAATGCCTTGTTGATGTCAGAGGTCAGAGGAGAATGAGCAGACTGGTTTGAGATGATAGAAAAGCAACAGTCACTAAAATAACCACTTGTTACAACATAGGTATGCAGAATACCATCTCTCAACACACAAAACATTGAACCTTGAAGCAGATGGGCTACAGCAGAAGATCACACTAGGGGCCACCCCGGTCAGCTAAGAACAGGAAACTGAGGCGACTATTTTCCCAGGCTAACCAAAATTGAACAATACAAAATAGGAAAAACACTGCCTTGGTCTGATGAGTCTTGATTTCAGCTGCAACATTTAGATGGCAGGGTCAGAATTTGGCATAAACAACATGAAAGCATGGATGAAACCTGCCTTGTATCAACAGTTCAGGCTGGTTGTGGTAGTGTAATGGTGTGGGGGATATTTTCTTGGCACACCTTGGGCCCCTTAGTACCAATTGAGCATTGTTTAAACACTACAGTCTACCTAAGTATTGTTACTGACCATGTCTGTCTCTTTATGACCACAGTGTACCCGTCTTCTGATGGCTACTTCCAGCAGGATAATGCACCATGTCACAAAGCTCAAATCATCTCAAACTGGTTTCTTGAACATGACAATGAGTTCACTGTACTCCAGTGGCCTCCACAATCACCAGATCTCAATCCACTAGAGCACCTTTGGGATGTGGTGGAATGAAGGATTCTCCTCATGGATGTGCAGCTGACAAATCTGCAGCAACTGCATGATGCTATCCTCTCAATATGGACCAAAATATCTGAGGGATGTTTCCAACACTTTGTTGAATCTATGCCAGACAGGATCCAGACTTTATAATTTTAAATAATATTTAAAATATAAACATATGGACTAAATTACCCCTGGGTATGAAAGAATGTGTGAATGTGTGTGCGCCAGGTGCCCTGCAATGGACTGTGTCCCTGCCTCAAGCCCAGTGTTCCTGGGATAGAATCTAGATTTATTGCACCGGGATAAAGTGCATATTGAAGATAAATTAATGATTTATAAATTTGTATAATTAATGTTAGGTTACATCAAGTCTAAAAATTCCATACACCTACATAAAATATAGAATATATACACCATTGTAAGTTGCCTAACTGCCCACTGTGCTGTATTATAGTACTATTTTAAACAATAATATTGTTGTCATGTTAGCAATATAGTAGGAGGAGGCTGTGAACAAATATGCAGACCCTGTTTAGGGCAATTTTAGCCCTATATAATTCATCTCAGCCCCCCTAAAATGTTAAATCACTCTTTTAGTCATCATCTAGCTCAGGTTCCATCCATCATCTACACAGCTTTTCTGATAAGGTTTGCAGGGAAGCTGGCACCAATCCCAGTTGACTTGGCAAGAGACAGAGTACACCCTGGGCAGGTCGCCAATCTATTGTGGGGCTAAAGGCTGATTTATACTTCTGCATCAAATCTATATATGCATCTCAAATCTATGTCATAGGTACAAAGTCAGTGGTTGCATAAGGTGAAATGTTTATACTTGCAATGTATGGAGCATGTATCCTCTAGAAGGTGTTGTCACATGAAACAGACCAGAATTTACTGCTTTAATACACAGAAGAAGAGCAATGCGACTTCTGGGTGTCAATTTAATAAACAGAAAATAACACGGACAAGATGTTGTTTTGAAATAAATTTACAGGAGGAAATGAAACCTCACATTTTTAATTATAAAAAAGCTTAATTCTCACTGAAAGCATTTCTGACTCATCTGTATTCAGGTACTGTACAAGCTTCCCAAAGCACTTAAAGGGTCACTGCACAATTTTTAACATCAAAGTTAAGCCGGCCGACCGCATCTTTACGAACATATGTACAAACACATAGTTACATTTTTGGGGTATAAACTGGACTTAACACAGAGCCGAACAGTCATTTATGCTCCCATTCACATCTATAAGCAATTTCGAGTAGCCAGTTATACCAAATCTGCATGTCTATGGACTGTGGGAGGAAACCAGAGCATCGAGACAAAACCCATGCAAACATGCAAACTATACACAGAAAATGTCCAGCCAGCAGGTTTGAACCCAGAGCCATCTTGCTGTGAGGCAACAGTGCTAACTACACCATCACAGTCCAACACTATCTAAGGTTAACTCAGTTAAATTCCTTAAATTTTTCAGTCTGTTTTTCTTACTGTGAAGACTGACCAAAGTGGCACAGCAGTAAGCAATCCACAGTCTGTCTTCAGACTACTTTGCGGGGTTGTTTTGCAATTGCTTGATTTTTTTTTTTTTTTTTTTTTTTTTTTTTTTGCAATTGCTTTAAATAAAGTCAAATCTTCTAGTGCAAAGTTTTCAGAAAGCTTTGTTCATTCCATGAGTCTGCATGCTCTTTTGCAGTCTCTCTCTACCCCCTGCTTGTGGATGTTTCTATGATGTTTACATGGTTATATTAGTGCATCTCAAAAATTATAATATCATGAAAAAGGAAACTTTTCATGTATTCTACAATCATTACACATACAGTAATATTTCAAGCCTTTTTTGTCTTAATTGTGATGATTATGGCTTACAGCTCATGAAAATCAGAAAAAAAAAAATCAGAAATCCAATATCTCAAATTATTAGAATATCAATCAAAAAAGGATGATTGATCCAAAAAAGGATTTACAATATGGAACTGTATTACGTCTGTAAACTATGTTAATTTATACAGTCAGTATGTTCATTTCCACAGTATTTACCGTGAATTACTGTATCAATGGGGCGTGTTATGGAGGTGATCAGATTGTGGCACTGCTGAGATGCTATTGAAACCCTGGTTGCTTTGATAGCGGCCTTCAGCTCAGCTGTATTTTTTGGTCAGGTGTTTCTCATCTTCCTTGTGACAATACTCCAAAGATTCTCTATGGGTTTCAGGTCAGGCGAGTTGGCTGGCCAATCAAGCACAGTAATATCATGGTTAGCAAAACCATTTGGTAGTAGTTTTGGCTTTGTGGGCAGGAGCTACTGTACATCCTGCAGGAAAAGGAAATTGAAACACAAAGTGCTCTAAAATCTCCTGGTAGATGTTGCATTGACTTTGGATTTGATAAAACACAGTGGTCCAACACCAGAAGATGACATGGCACCTAAAATCATCACAGACTGCAGAAACTTCACACTGGACTTCAAGCACCTTGAATTCTGCTCCTCTCCACTCTTCCTCCAGACTCTAGGGTCTTGATTTCCAAATGAAATGCAAAATTTACTTTCATGAAAAGGGGACTTTGGATTACTGAACAACAGTCCAGTTCCTTTTCTCCTTAGCCCTTGTAAGATGTTCCTGGTATTGTCTCTGGTACAGAAGTGGCTTGATATTAGGTATGCAACAGTTACTGTATACCCCTTTCCTGAAGACATCTGTACGTGGTGGCTCTTGATGCACTGATACCAGCTTCAGTCTACTCCTTGTGAAGCTCTCATAAGTTCTTTAATTGACTTTCCTTGACAGTCCTCTCAAGGCTGCAGAATTTTCCTATGTCACTTTTCCTGTCCAGTCAATTTTCTATTAAAAAGTGTATTGATGATCATCTTCGGGACAACTGTACAGTCAGCAGTCTTCCACATGATTATGGTTACCAGTACTGAACTAGACCGAGAGATACACAGTATTTATACAATTTACTCAAATTCGAAATTAAATATTCTAACAACTTGAGATGGTTTTGTTGAATGTCTCTGAGCTGTAGGTCACAATTTTCAAAAAGAAAATACACCAGTAAACCACTGCATATGTGTTATCTAAATTTCCCTCACCAATAATACAGACACTTATCCAGCTCACTATGCAAATTTGATGCAAACTTGCATTGTCATTACTTAGACAACCTTTGCTTACAATTTGCTGTAAAGTTGTTTTTTCCAGATAAGGTTAAAGACTAAGCCAAATATTAGTATAAAATATAGTATTATAAAATGATAACAGGTAACCTAATGTAGCATGCAAGTTTAACATCCTGTATGCGAGCAGCCAGGGGATGCAAATATCTGGATAAAAGCTGCTGGAAACTCATGTGTCATGCATTAATACGTAGCTGTCTGAATGACAGAGTTTGGTCATGGAGAAACTTCTCTACTGAATCTGAAGAAATGCAGGAAAAGTGTAAAAGAAGTGTAGTGTTGTTGGTCTTAATTAGTCTAACTGAGCTAATTACTGCTGATAGAATTCAATAGCCAGCTGGATAGAAAATTTCAATGGAAGTGAGCAATTTGTTATTATTATGCAGTCAAACCCAAGCTCAGATCCCAAAGGAGTGCTATAAGTACAAACACATTTTGGTAGAAGGGCAAGCTTCACTATATTTTTTTTATAGGGTTACTAGTGTGTTATGGAATTGTATGATGTCACATATTACAAAAGTGACGGGTCCTTTTTGTATTTAGCTATAGAAGCATTTATGTTTCCTCATTTCATCATCCTCATTGTGATTAATGTATTTGCTCATTGTCCATCATACACCATAGTAAAGAACACTGTATAACTTAGTGACTTATAGCAAAATGGGGGGAAAAGCTTTATTGTATAAATATGCACATATAATTCTATGTCAGTTTTATCAATTAATGATTAACTCTTGCACATTTTTAGCAAGTTACATTTTTAGATCTGTGTCTAAGAAAAGTGTAAATTGGTAAACAATGAAGACACAACAGAAAATCTATATTGGGCAGACCTAAGGGACTAAGATGGAAAGGCTTTGTTATTAAAGTGAACAATAGTAATGATTACATCATTGATTACTGACAAGAAGGTAAATGACAAAAGCATGTATATGATACAGTATATAAGAGAATAAGTGCCTGTGTGTGTGTGTGTGTGTGTGTGTGTGTGTGTGTGTGTGTGTGTGTGTGTGTGTGTGTTAAAATTCAGCACAGTGGCATGGTCCTGTTTGAGCCCAGCGGAGCCCCTGTGCTGAGCTCTTGGCCTAAACTGCTCCTCATTTAGAACGATCGACAAAATCAATAAGGTGAAGGATGTTTCTGCTCTCATTCGGCTTCGTACCAATCCCCCCAGAGCCCTCACTCAACAGCAGCCTCAGCAGCTGGGCTCCATCAGTCTACAGTATAACTACAGCTCTATGGACCCACACACACACACACACACACACACACACACACACACACACACACACACATAGGTGACCTAGTATCTTTTAAACAAACAGTATGCATACCTAAACCACTTTATGTAATCTATTTAAAGTACACCTCTTTTCAGTAATTTTATATAATTCCTTCAGATGCTTTAGTAAAGTTTAACATGGTAGGAAAACCCTATGGGATTAAACAGGCTGATTTCGGCCAATCAGAGCGAAGCAATTTACTTTTAAAGGCACAGATTCAAAAGGGGAATAAAATTAAAAAAAAAATGTAAAAGTGTGTGCCATGTCCCCTTTAACAGCCTTGAACAATTTTATAATAAACAATAATAATCCACATGGTCTTGGTTTTGAACTGCTGGTGGGAAGAATGAACATGTAAGAGTCTGCCCATTCTTCAATAATAGCTCTGTTTTGCTGAGAACTTTTCTGTTTTTAGAGCATGCATTTTTTGTCTCGTGTCCTCCACTTGAAGACGGCACAGATTTAACTGGCCAAAGGAACACATACCATAATTATTTTTCAAATACTTACATTTTCCTCATCTGCAGTTCTGCCATGGAGAGTTGGTATTGATCCCTCTTTAGGTACAATTTCTTTACGAGTTCTGCTTTGTACTGGCCCAGGTTGGGAAATTTAGCACAAGTTTTTGCAGACTGTAGCTGGGACACTGGCATCAAAAATAAACACAATCCATCTAACTCTTCTGTCCTCTGAGGCTGGGGTCCATGTAAGGACATGTGCTACTCTCTGCAGCCAACATCAGAACAGTTCCTGTGTTTAGCTTGCTTCAACATAATGCTAGCAGGTCCAGCGCATGCAAGAAAGAAATGGTGCACATTCGCAAAGACACTTCCAAATCTGAACAGCTTGTTGCACATACACTATATGGACAAAAGTTTGTGGACACATGACCATCTCATCCATATGTGCTTGTTAAATATCCATTCCAGATTCAGTCCTTCCTTTTCTATTAAAATAAGCTCCACTCTTCTGGGGAGGTTTTCCACTAGATCTTGGAGGATGGCTGTGGATATTTGTTCTCATTCAGCCTCAAGAGTACATTAGTGCAGTAAAGTACTGGTGTTGGATGAGGAGACCTGGCTTGCAGTCACAGATCTAAGCTCTGTGCAGGACACTTGGAGTTCTTCCACTCCAACACATTGGCAAACCATGTCTTCATGGAGCTCACTTTGTGCACAGAGGCATTGTCACGCTGAAAGATGATTTGGACCTGTTAGTTCCAGTGAAGGGAAATTGTAATGCTACAGCATGCGAAGTCATCCTAGACAATTGTGTGCTTCCAACTTTGTGGTAACAGTTTGAGGAAGAAACATACAGTATATTGGTGTTATGATCAGGTGTCCACAAGCTTTTGTCCATATAGTGCATTTTCCGAAATAGTTAACTAAAAAAAAACTGAATGGGGTGCCTAATTTAAAAGTTTGTGGGTTGGTAGGCACTCTAGATACCCAAATGTATGTGAGCTTTTGGTAATATTACCCCATGAATGTTCAACTAAGTATTAAAATTTGAACAATATGCAGTAAACTGCTCTTTGCAACAGAAACAGAATGATACAGCAAATAAAAGCAGACTGAACGCTTTGCTGACTCGCAGCAGCTGCTGCTGCTCCAGCGTTTTAGCACAAACAGCTTGAGTGTCTTGACCCAAGTAAAGCAACACTACATCAATGTGCACTTCTCCTTTTTTATATATATATCCCATGTGTGTGTAAGTTGCTTATAAATTTGAAAGGATTTGAAAGGATTTGAATAAAGCAGACCTAATGATTACATTTAATTCCTTTCTTTAGTTCATGATGACACCAATTATTATTTACTAATAATAATTAATAAAAGGGCTTTACAACCAAAGATGATTGTAAGCCTGATTTAATTTATCTATTAAACATAAAAAATATAATTTTTAAAAATTTAAACATTAATTTTGAGCATGAACTGAGCATGAAAAATGACTGGTATTTTAGTATCCAATGCAAAAGTGTCATCTTTACTCTCTATTGCACTTGTGCACACACACGCACACACACAAACAGGCCAGAAAGGGCTTTTGGTACTCCTTCAATACTGCTTATAATGCTAATAACTGATATTATAATACTGGTGTATACAGTAGATTAGGGCATACTACGGGATTTTTTAAATTACAATTGTATTGCTTTAAAATCTGAACACATGGCCTGGGTCAAGGGGACATCCTTTGCTAAGAAATAAACAGAATGAAAAGGGGCCACAAGGAGCTGAATTGATTATGTCAAAGGGGAATCAGACTGAAAGTGCTGACTGACTAAGCATAGCTCTGTGGGCTGACACACTTTCTACACACTCTTTCTTCTTCTTAAAATAAAAGGCTTGGGAAAAGCTGTGCTCAAGGACGTAACCTTGCTCCTCTGTGACAATGTTCCCTACTTTAAACGATGTCTGTATGACAAAATGCATTTAAAGCGTATAGTGACAGTAAACCTGTCCTGTACTCTCACTGCTGCATGATTTTGTTCATCCCTTTTACAAGAATATTCTCTCTCTCTCTCTCTCTCTCTCTCTCTCTCTCTTTCTCTCTCTCTTGCTCGCTCGTTGCTCTCTCTCTCGCTCACATTCTGTCCTCTAGCACCCATCCATACGCATTGACCTAAAAAACAATAAATGGTTCTTAGTCTCACTCCAAAGCATAAAGTATTTAAAAATCGAACCCTGGGGGCTGCTTTGTCCGTGGCTGGAGGCGTTATTACAGGCGGCCTGTCACGCGGCGTCCCCTCAGGTCATTACTGGGTTGAGCGGCACATCCTTGGCAGCCTCACAGAGGCAGAGAGCTCCATTATGTGGGACGGGGAGAGAGGGAGCAAGGGAAAAGAGGAGAGGCCTGGACAGCGATCTGAGGAATGAGAGATGGGGCCATTGGTAGCCAGAAAAGTAGAAGGGGGCAGGGAGGAGGTAAAATTTGGGGAGCAGCCCATTCGGAGGAGGCTTTACGGACAGCGCTGGCAAAAGGAAGCTTAACCCGATCAAGGACATAATTGCATGTTTTTTTTCTCCATTTGATGCATATATTCTCTTTACTTAAATGAAAGCACCCAGTTCTACTGAATCTGGGCAGAGGTACAGTCCTACCAGATGAGTAAACACAGCAAGGTGCAGAGAAAAAGGCAGGCTTTTTGTTTCATAGAGTGGCTAAAAGCTCAAAGCTGTGCATTTCGGCTTTGATATTTCCCATATCCTTCTTCTTGTCTATGACTCTGCAGCTTGCCAAGCTCCCACACCAAAACCCACTTTCAGGGCAAACGTGATTTGATGTGGTTCTCAAAAGCAGCAGTGGAGTGAGGTGTCTTAATGCAAGTCCTGAGTGTTGACACATGCACTGGGTCCCAATTGGAAAGCAGTTACCCTGGTAGACATTATTGAATAGCATTTGTGGACTGCCGAGATAAAGATTGCTCCAGTCATAAGGTAGTTGCCTTCTGATGTTTCTTATCGGGGACAAATTTGGTTTACAAAAAAGTGGAGCGTTAGACAACTGTTCTATTGTAATCCTCCTGACTGCAAGGGGTGGTGGAAATCTCCTTGAAAACTTCCAACAAAGTCAGTTAGTGAAACATGAAGCAGTATTTGCCATAATGACTTCTGTCATACATCTTTCCTTTTCTTCCTCTTACCTCATACACCTTAGTCAACATGTACATGATATGTAACTAAATGAATTGCAGCTTGGTATCCTGTCCTTCAAAGCTGCAGATCTTCTCTTCTTGTCTTCTTTGACCTCACTGAGAATATTTTCATATTTTACAAGCTACTATTGCTAGCCTGTATTAGCAGTTGCTTGCCATGGCATTCACTATGTCTTTATGCTTTATCTTTTTAGCTTCTTCTTCCAGGGTGAAAATGATTTAGCAGTTGGACTGCCAGGTTGAACTGTGGCTTCTGCAATGTCTGAAGAGCACTGCTAGCTTCCAGGTGCCTCTGACAGGCTTTTAACTAGCTGTGGCAGCCATTCTAAAGATGGTATCCACCTGAGAAGGATCGGATGTCACTTTGCAATCCACAGCACAGCTATTTCAAACAATGTCAATTGCAAAAGAAATGACTATGTCACAGTGCAAAGATTTTACTGATAGCCATAATGGCAGATTTGGGCAGGCCCAAATGTCATGATGTGCGTTCTAGCTAATTGTGGATCACGAGTAGATTGGTAAGGCCAGTTCATGCTAGTGTATTGTCACTGGTGGTATCATCACATTAATTACTATGCCTAGATGCTTTATGCAGATGCACCGATGATCTTCTAGTAAGAGCTTTCAATGTGCTGTTGCACATACTTGTTCTGTGATTAAAACTGACAAGCTATCAAAACGTCTTCTGTTTGCTAGTTAACCTTTTAGCTTTTAATTAGCTTTTTTTAAATTCAGCAAACCGTTTTCTAGCCGACTGGTAGAAGCAGGAAAAAGCATTCCGAATCAATCCACAAGGTACCCCTGACTAGCAAGTGATAGAGAATAATCAACTGTCATGTACACAGTGCTAAAAGTGATGATATATAATGACACCAAAGTGTGTGCTAGACGCAGTGGCTGCAAAAGTTTCCTTTTCAGAAAAAATGTTGCCTAATGAGATAGGTACCTGCAAAGAAAGATAATGTTAAGTCTGCATATTTAGTGAAACTAAAAGACCTTACACTTGTTCAACTATTGCACTTAATCCACCTTGCAGAACATACATACATACACTGATTTCATTACACTGTACACATGTATTTGAAAAGGACTGCAATGAAATATTACTTGACATGGCTTGGCTTTTTTCTGTCCTTCAAGGTGTTTTCAGGGCCTTACATCACCAACTATCATCTCAATTGAAATTGAAACTGACCAACATATCATGGATAAATGTAGTTGTAATTTTGCGTGATGGGAGTGACGTGTCTTTACACTCATTGTAGTGTAGTTTGATGATCATTTTAAACCCCGCGTTACTTTCACTTCCTGATCCTAAAATGAGTGTGCCGCTTTCATGTAGCTTTGATTGGACACAGCTTGAAGGAAGCTGCTGGAAGTAGTAGACATCCTACATGATTAAAGCTAAAGAAAAAGACATGAGGAGTTTCTATCTTTTTTTTTTTTTTTTTTACCATGTCAGTTTGGAATCATTTTAAATGGAGAGAATGAAACCACGCATTTGACACACTGTTGAGCTCTATCTGAGCTGAAAGAGAGAACATGGCTTTCACACCAGAGAGTCTGGCCATGTCTGGTGTATGTAGGCCCGTCAGTCAAACATGACAGCTGTTTGCAGTCTGACTGAGAGAGATGAAAAAAGCAGGCCTCAGAACCCCAAAAAAGAGAAAAATAATTCCAGAACTATCTGATTTCACCTTTCTAATGCTTCTATAGGCTTCATGCATCTCTCATTCTCTCTCTCTCTCTCTCTCTCTCTCTCTCTCTCTCTCTCTCTCACACACACACACACACAAACACACACATACACACTGTGTTTGTTGTTGTAGTTCCTATACTTATATAATCCAACATGTATATGGTGACCGAAACTGTCATGAATTGTCTTGTTAGTTAAAGCTTATATTTACAGCAAAATTGACATGACAAACTGCATTACACTATTAGTTTATTCTACACATCATCCACATGGAGTTAGAATAAGACAGTATATAGAAAGACAGTATATAGAAAAGTCAAATGAAAAAAAAAAAAAAAAACGCAACATGACTCTTGCTTACTTCTCCTACTTGAAGCAAGCAAGCCACTGTTGCCACCCACCATGGCTCTGATGCTTTACAACCAAAACGAGACCAATTCAGAGACATTTTAATTATGTTGTTTAAAAATACTCTTCCTCATTTTATAATTATTCCTAGTTAGCTCATTAGCGAGTTAGATTTGTTATGTAGGAAGATAGCATAGAGTCTTAGCTAGCTAATAAACATTACAATACCTGAACTCAGCATTCACTAGATAACTAATGGATGTTGAGCCAGTGGTTGTAGCTTCAAACACATCAGATACTATTAAGTTTTTTAGGGCACTGGCTGGTCCTGATACTGTATTTATTTTACACTCTTATCAGTCCTTTAATTTGCCATATGTGTATGGGAATAAATGTGACTCCTAACCCACAAGTACTGGCTCCGCTCCAGAGAACCTTGAGTTGAAGCCAGGTTTTATTCAGAATTAACATACAATCATGCTGTTTATTAACTAAGTCCTAAAATGCTAATACTGTATATGGGAAAGACTGAGGTCTTATTGCTCATAAAGCAACATTACTTAGGTGTTTAGAGCCTCATTGATGATAGTCAGTCTTTGGAGCTGTCAATATTTTTTTTAATATTTTGATATATTTGTGCCACACCACTGTATTATGTTTATCGTCCTACATCCTCTTGGTCTAGCTCTTCATTTTCCAGAAGATAAAAGCACACTGAGAAAATGAAGAATCTTCACCTACTGCATGTTCACATATTGTCCGTTACCTGTGGCGCGGCGAGCGAGAGCTCATAGGGTGCTCAGCGAATAAGATAAGTGTAATGCTTATATATTTATCACCAATAATCACACTTCTCTTTGTGTGCCAATACATTCGGGCAGAAATAATGAGATGCTTTGCCGAGGCAGGTTTTGAATAGAAAGCCTCCACATGAATGCCAGCATCCTGGGACTCGCACACTGAAGGTGAGGAAAACACCATTAGACACGTCTAAATCGGCATTAACGATTTACCAGATTAAAATGGCTTTTTCAATTGATTTGTAAACAGTCATAAATCTCGGTTTATCTCTGCCCACTGTTTTCTTGCGTTGCAACTGCAAATTATATTGTCTAACATACTCGCTGCATCAGAAGTGGAAAGGATGTGTGCACTGGAGAGGCTCAGGCCTGTTTCATAGCACAGGCTTTACGCAGTGTGTAAAAAGAGAGTTGGCTGCATTCTCACAGTTAGCAAATGCCATCTTTCAGCTGTGATCTCTTCTTTGAGCTCTTAATCTGAATTAAAATGCATTGCACCACACACTGAGTCTTATTCAGGAGGTGCCAAAATAGGAATACTGAACCACAATTACTAGGGGAATAACTGAAAATTAAATGTATGTACAAAAATTATGTGTATATTGTGTGTAAGGTAAAGGTGAAAAAAAAATGCAATACTCAGTAGTAAGTCAGTAGTAAGGAAAAGAAAGGTTTATTAGTTTATGGTTTTGTCTCTGCAAATACCAAAAATGATTACAATATCCAAAAGTGATCTTGATCCATTGTTTTTTTGTTGCTGTTGTTTTTTTATTTTTTTTTTTTAAAAAAACGAAGAATGAGTTGAAAGATCAATTTTTTTTTAACAACAGTTGATATAGATGAAGACTGAGAGAGAGCAAGTGTGGCTGCAGACAGTGACATCACATGCACGCACACACACACACACACACACACACACACACACTAGGAGTCCTCCCATTCATGTCTGTGGGTATAACCCTAACCCTAACTATGACAACCCTAACCCTTGCCCAGCCCTAACCTTAACTATGAGTAACCAAGCAAAACACAAGACTTTCAGTTTTCTGATCATATTCACAGATTTTTTTTGTAAAACTGAGTTGTCCTTTGTGGGGACCAGAATAAAATATTCCCACGAAGTTAAAAATAACAAGGTTTTTATCGCATTGTTGGGACATTTGCTCCCTACAATGTAATATATACATGATGCACACACACACACAACAACAACATCTTAAATTTAAAATCTTAAATTGCATTGTGATGCACATTTTCCCTTCCATATAACTTACTATAACATCAATTAATGCCACCATTTATATTAGAAATATAAAATAAAAAAAATAATAAAAAAAAAAACAGTCCAGTACTACGCTGGATTTCATTTAATGTCAGCCTCTTAGCATTCTATTTTCCTGTATTTTAAGATCTTTACTATATACACACGAGAGGCACATGTTGCACTGTAGGCTACAATTATATTTTCACACATCCTTCCCTAGTGTCATACTAAACAATAATTAAAAAATATATATAATAAAGACAATAACAATATGCATGAAAAGTAGGGGGAAATGAAGCATGTAGAGATGTATTTATTTATCACTTTATTTTGCTAGCAAAGAATCAAGCTCTGTGACCGGCTAGATACTATGAGATGACGCCAAAATTAGCAGAACACCCAATTTAACAACAGGTTTTTTTGTTTTTGTTTTTTTGTTGTTGTTTTTGTTTTTTTTTTTCCCCATTATTTCAGATAGTTAAGTTTTAGTGTGTTAAAATCTAATTCTGAAATATGGAACTTCTGGTCTTTATACAGTATGGTGGGATGCTTTGGTTAACAAAGTCAGCTAACTATCAATATCCTCCTTGTTAATTTTACACTAACTGGTTCTCTGTTCATGTGCACTTTATTTGGGAATCCAGGAAGTTAATTGAAGGGAAATAGAAATATTCTGTGAGGTTCTTTCTGTGCAGGGCTCTTAGGGAGAAGTGAATAATCGAAAGGCTATACAGTATATTAGTTCACATGGTATATCTTTTAATTAAAGGTCATGGGTTTTATTGTTCTGTCATTCATTAGATCAGAGAATATTGCAATTTGCTATCAAGGGATTTGAAACAATATCTAGGCTAATCATCTCTCCTGTATCATATTTTCTTATATTTGTATCATATCATCAGTTTTCATAAGCAAACATTTTAGGATAGGCATACAGCTATTTCTTGATGAAATACTCTCTCTCTCTCTCTCTCTCTCTCTCTCTCTCTCTCTCGTGTGCGTGCACACTGGACCCTGTTTCTTTGTGTTCCATCAGCTTGAGCATAATTTCCTGCATTTACAACTCACACAAACTTCAAGGAGACATATGACACAAGGAGGGAAGACTTTTATAGCAAGATGTAGATCACTTGCCAGTTGATGATTAAAGATATGATCACTGCTGGATCAGCCAGAGCGTGGCACATTTATTAGTGTGCCAACAGATGGAGACGGACATTTTTTCCTAGCAAATCCTTGTGAAATGGCTCCTTGGGTAGCCATGTAAAAATGATGCACTGCACCGTTAGAGGTGCACAAAGATGGAGGCAAATAAGATGAAGTAATACAGGAGGAATAACAACCAAGATTTACTGCCTTTACTGATCAGTACTGAACTCTGCAGCACACTTTACATAGCTAACACTGTACAACTGTGTGTGTGTGTGTGTGTGTGTGTGAGAGAGAGAGAGAGAGAGAGAGAGAGAGAGAGAGAGAGAGAGAGAATTTCACCTATTGGCATTGGATGGATGGATGGATGGATGGATGGATGGATGGAAAGGAAAAGAAAGAGAAAAAAGAAAGAAAATAAAAAGCATGAGAAGGAATAAAGGAACAGAAGAAAGGAAGGCACATTGTAGTTTTTTAAAGAAAAAAAAGAAAGAAAGAAAGAAAGAAAGAAAGAATCACATAAAGAAAATAATTAAGAATAAAGAAAGAAAAAACTGAAGGGAAGATTGGAGTGGTCGCATGCTATATATACAATGTGCCCAAAAAGAAAGGAACAGTAGACAAGCTTAATTTTGTTATTATCAGACCACTGATGGGACATTCAAGTCATCAGTTTATCAGCAATAGAAAAGTAAAAAAGAACAGATTTCAGACACATCATCAGATGTATCATTGCAACTCTCCTTCTCTCTCCTCTTCTTATAACATTTATACCACCTCATGTTTGGAGGTAACAAACAATTTGCACACAAATGCATAGATTCAACAACAGAACATCAATCCATCAGTCAATGAGTAAGCAACAACCACTGCCTTACTCGGCATAAATAGAATAAATAACAAATAAATTTCATCCTGATCCCTTTTCAGAAATGGTGATCCACAATTCCCTAGTGCATGAACATGTTCAACACCGAATTTTGTGTGTGTGTGTGTGTGTGTGTGTGTGTGTGTGTGTGTGTGTGTGTGTGTTTATTGGTGTCAGATGGTGTGGTATGAGTTTCTCATACACAAGTTAGGAGTGCATCACTTGCCGGAACAACAAGAGGAAACCAATAGTCATTATCATATTGATTGAAATATTTCAGCTCGGTGTAATTTCAGGTTCGGTGCCAACGTGTTGAGAGAGAAAGAGTGAGAGAGCAGGGAAGAACGATCCAACAAAACAATAGAATTATAGCACGCCATCGTTTCTCTCTTCCACTTCATTGGAGGAGTTGATTAAGTTTAAATGAAGCAGACACAGGATAAAAAGTGAGGGCACTGACCAGCAGGCGCCTGCGCCAGCCTCTTTGAAAAACCTCCGATGCACACGGAAAAAGCAAGATTTGCTAAATGCTCTAATCTTCAATGAAATCTAACATCAATAGCTACAGACAAAGTTTGGTAATGAGAGATTCGACCAAGCATGCAGGAGAAGAGAATTAATCCCCCTCTGGCCTAAACTGGGCTCAACTTTGAAGGCGGCTTCTCAGTGCAGACGGTTATCTAAATGCTAAATAAGAAAACGGATTGCACTTTTCACAGCATGCTAATCATTTGTTCAATTTGTGCGCCTGTAGATTGGAGCTGTTGATCTGGTGATTAAAACAAGCGAGCAGCAACCTTTAAATTAAAAGTCAGTCATTCTCAATATCATCCAGCCAGACCTCGAAGCAGACAGTTCTTAAAGGCTCCTGTGTTCCTGTCTGTACAGACTGCAGAATATTCCATAAATCTGTGTAAACTGGAAATAATGGATTGAATGTGTTTTTGTTTTGTTGTTTTTTTTTTAAAGAAATGTAAGGTTGAATGCTAATCTAAGTGACAAAATATATTTGCTTGCAGCTTTATGGATGAAAATCCAATCTATTTTAATATGTAAGAATTCAATTTCATTATTTAATGACATCATTGCTTCATTTATTCATTCATCCATTTATATTATATGTAACTTCTTATCCGCTTCAGTTAATGAGAGACAATTTGGACAAGTTTATTTTGCTCTTTTTTGTTGCCATTAGCATGTAAGTTTTGTATTTGCATGTTACATTTGCTGCATTTGGCGGATGCTCTTCCCTTATGAGACATACAGAAGCGTATATTTAGAAGTCATTTCTTTATGCTAATGCAGATCAACTAGAGTCTAAAGATACCCGAGCGAGTTAAGGCACTGTCAGAAACAGGGTTTTGTTGCAGTGCAGATAAACAAGTACACTCATTTGCATATTACATACATGACGTGTGGTTAGTGTTAACCGAAGTGCTTATTGATTAGGCAGGGCATCAGTCTACATTCAAAGACAACAAGTGAGTACAAGAAGTTCAGTGCTAATTGTTAATTATGAGAAGGGTAAGACCAATACATATATATTTACACATCCACATGGCTTTCACTTCTCTGATATTCCCTCCGACCATCCCAAAAAAAACCTTATCATTAGGTGAAGTTTTTTTTTTTTTTTTTTTAATTGACATCATAGTGGGAAGTGACCTTGAAAGTATAGTGCAGCCACAGCCATGCTCTGAAAACTTAAGAGCACAATGAAAGTTTGACAAAGTAATACAGTAGTGTAGCTCTAAAACGGTACTGCAAATTGTCAAGATTACTGGGATCACAACACTGACTGTTTCACACAGAAAGCATAAATATGGCAGTGGAAATGAGAAACAGGTGCAATTAACCAAGCTCAAGAAGACAGACGTGTTAACAAGAACAGAAAGATAAGACCATATAAGGAAAACAGAAATCATAGTGATTCAAATGCCAAGTACCAGATACATTACTTCTTTCCCACCTTCCAATTTAAGTGGGCATGACAGTCATGAAGTGAGTGCTCTGGTAAATGGGACAAAGCAAGTGTCAACTCTGAGACTTTATTTCAAATGCTGAGAATGATGTAAAGTAGTGCTACATTGCACTGTTTACCTCCGCACTTTTTATTTTTTTCTAATATGTTATTAATGCATATAGTATTTGTTTTAAAAAAAAAAAAATGCAAACTGAAAGATTGGACTATTTGTGTGGCTGTGAATAGTCATTAGGTTTCTCACTCACTTATAGTAAGGCTTTTATCCGGGTCAGGGTCACAGTGGATGTAGAGGCTATCCTGGGAACTGGGTGTGAGGTGGAAATACATCCTGAATGGAACGCCAGTCCATCGCAGTGCACCGTGCAGACATATTCACACATTCACACCTAGGAGCAATTCATCATAACCAACCTACATATCAATTTTTGGGAGATGGGAGAAAACCAGTGAACCCTGATTAAACATGGGGAGAAATTGCGTGGAAAAAACGTCACACAGACACTCAACTCAAGCTCAGGCTTGAACCTGGGATGTTGGATCTGTGAAGCATTTCTGCTTGGTTCTAATTTACTTCATTACTGTTCTCATTCTGTTTGATCATTTTGATGTTTTGTTTGACTTAAGCTTGTAGTCACTCCAGCCATGTAATGCTTAACTACACTTAATTGTAGCTACTGCACCAAGGTTACTAATCAGGCAAATATGGCTGTTACACTATATAACATGATGATGACTAGTTCCTAACTCAAAACAAACATCAGCAATTTTCGTTTTCATTATTCGACACCACCCTGATGTAACTTACAGTAAACTCAGTGAAATGTGATGTGTCGCCTCCTTTTCTCCTGTCAAATTAGAGCAGTTTAACACGTTTTGCACTGATTGGCAAATGACACTCTAACACTCATGGCTCAGCAGCAGAGTGTAAAATGCCCACAAATGTATGCAAGTACATATAGGTTAGACATATTACTTAAATCATGTATTGTTTCAGTTAAAACAGCAGTGAAGTGTGGTTTGGGCATGTTTTCATCCTTAGCTATACATTAATGTAATTGCAGCTCGGTGCACACATGCCATTAAAAATACACTTTTCTTGAAGTTTACTTCAAGATCAAATGTGAATAACAAGGTTGCATGGCTATTATTGTAAATTTATCACTGCCGGATAATGATAAATGTTGTCAAGCTAGGTGCGTAGACAGGTTTATATTGCTCTTTATGTAGCTTGTGTGTGTATGATGGGATCGTAATCCTCCAAGCAAGGGATGCTGTCAAAAATCCCCATCTAATCTGCATGTTTTGTTTCCTAAACAGGCCATGTTAGCTTGTTCTTTCTTCGTCTCAAGCAGACAGGAGATGCGAACTCAAAGGCAACGTGCCACTTTGCACCACTGCCTTTGCCCCTTAGCAGCACGTCGGCTGCCGTTTCATCTGTCACTTATTCCCCCCTCGCTCTGTGGTTTTGTCATTTGCTCTATATATTCACTTGACGTGCGTTTCAACTCTGGTATACAGTTTGGGGTCGCAATTATATATATCAACAAAGAAAAAAATCAGCACGGTGAAGGTAAATTGTGCAGGAAATAAACACACTCTGGGATGTGTGTGTCTGAGAGAGAGCAGGCATGCTGGTTTATCATTTATATATGTGCAAGGATTATTTGTGTTTGTTTACAGTCAGAGACAATTGCTGCCTAAAATTATACACGTATTATTTTTAAGGTTGGGCAATATGACACCTATACAAATACAATTCAAATGATGTGGGGAAGACAACTTGTGTGTCTCTACACACACACTGTGTTGGGGTTTTTTGTTTTGTTTTGTTGGGTTTTTTTTGCCTTTTGTCTTTGTAAAGTATAGACAAAGTGCAACAGGGAGAGAGATGTAACACCTCAGTTCTCAGCACGAAGGGATGTGATGTCACATCTTTTTGTCAACACAGCTTTTTCTCCATGCATGCTCTTATGCAAAGTGTAAAATCCAACCCAATTTAGAATTGTACTCCAAGATATTACAGATTAGAAATGAAAAAAAAAAAAACATTATATGATAACTGTTTTAAAAAAAAAAACCTTAGGCTTTCGGGACATCACTGGATCTGCTTATAGATTCCCATTTTCAAATCAAACAATAAAATCCAGCAGCAGGAGAGCAAGCGTCTGGTTATTCAGAGAAACTTACAGAACCCTTTAACATGAACTCATAAATTCTGTCTCGTAGTAGTTGTTCGAAACACTCCTAGAACAAGAAGAAATATTGGTTTCTTTCAATTATCAAGTAATTCATCTTGGGGGGGGGGGGGAATCTTACAGCATATTTCAAGTGATATCAGGACTTTTTTGTGAAATCATCATTTGCATCACTATAGCACAGCACATCTAATGCATTTTTTTTTTTTTGAACATTTTTACAGCATTTTACATGTTCTCATAATCATGATGGCTTACAAATTTTGCAAACATTTGAACATACAGCAATATAACTTGGACAATAGAAAAAAAGTGCAAAAACATATATGAACAATAATTAATGTGAAAGTGTGTAGGAGAATAATGACATTTCATAAATAAACGTACTGCTCCCATCATTCTCACACTAGTACAGTCTCATCACCTGGCATCTATATATATATATGTATGTGTGTGTGTGTGTGTGTGTGTGTGTGTGTGTGTATATATATATGTATGTATGT
>JAOVYU010000022.1:18684347-18705276 GCA_025674565.1 Synodontis membranacea
TATTATTATGATGGTATAAGCCTACTACTAATAAGTACTGATAATAATAATAATAATAATAATAATAATAATAAAAATAATAATAATAATAATAAAACAACTGTATCTATCTATGACAATTTCGGGGGGTTCAGGGGGCGCGCATGTTATAATATACAAATGTGTATATTAGGTCCAAGTTTCTGAATCGAATTACATTAGCATAATTTATTTTTGGTCTGACATCCATCCAACATGATATGTTGATATATTTTCAAAGCCCTGAATATCATTAAACTTTACGTTCCGACCCTAACTAAGGATCAAACCCAGATCCCTGGCATCTCACGGTCACATTACTGCTGCACTACCACATGTCTAAATCACGGTAATTTAATTCTATAGTCGAAGTTCTCGTCAATGCTAACGTCCTTACGAAATGTCAGAATGTAATTGCTCACGCACACCCTACATAATGCAAGCTTACAATGATAAACTTCTTTAAATTATGATTAGTATAAGCAATTAAATCCCGTTTTGATGAGAAACTTAAAAGCCGTATGTAAATTATATGTGAAACATTCTGTTAAGGCCTGTCTGACCTCCCATAGATTTTAAGGCTCCCATAAATAAATGAATAAATATACTGAAATTAATGTTAATTAATAATAAACAAAAGTACTGTATTTCAAAGAAAAAAAATCAAGTTCCTCTTGTATAGTTCTAATTATTCACAGCTTTATTTTGTAACGTGACAAAATGAAAACGAAACAAGTGCGTCAAGTCGCCGTAATGCAGATGATGCATCGTTGTTGGTTACGACTGGATTAGTCTGTGCGGTTCAAGGTGTCTGCTTGAGACTTGAAGAACAGCATGGTATTACATATATAAATCCTATATAACGATGCAATGAGACAGTGGTACTTAAAGCAGGTTCCAATTATAGACAAAGCACTGAAACCACCTGCGCTGCTTTAAACATGCTTATGCGTTTTGGCACTTTGTTGCACATCATCCACAAAAATAGACATTTTTTGACATTTTTGAAACTGGAATCACTTTCCTGTATTTTGCTGTCACATCACACAAGCACCAGGGAAGATGTAGAAGGTGTATCTGATTAATATATAATTGAATTTGTACATTTATTTTAATAATTTAAAAAAAAAAAAAAAAAAAAAAAAAAAAAAAAAAAACTTTCTGCTTTTTTATTTCACTCTTTATGTATAAATGATGGAGGCACAGTGTAGGTGTACGACGTGGAAAATTTAAAAACAGCATTCACTAGGGAGCCAAAGAAACATCCAAGCCATCAAATTTCCAAACCTGTAAAACGTTTAGGCAAATGTTAGACTGACCAGCTCAGTTTCTCTTAAAATGTTCCACCGCGATCAGAACTGCGTTCATGAGCCATGTCTCGATCCAATAACTCCGACCTTGCGATCAAAACCATTTACTAATCTTTAATATTTAAGATCTTTTCGTATGTTTGAAATCTTCAAGAGATGCGACTCCCATCACTTTCTAATAATAATAATTATAGTAATATTAGCACAAAAGATCGGTCTTCGATATTTATAGTATTCATTTGTAAAATAAAGAAATGAAACAAAAAGGACACGGGTGTCCCTCTCGCAACTTCATTCGTAAATCCAGCATCAAGTCACTGGTCTAACGCAAATTTTAAAAGGTATAATAGTTGATATTTTAATTTCTTTCTAGACAAAAATAAGAGGGAAATATGTAGAACATTATAAAAAATATATACATATTGATTTAAGCCATGGCTTCAGCACAAATGTACTATGTGGCTAAGGAAACCCATTAAAAGAAAAAAAACTTGGCAACAGAATTTGAAATCAGATTAAACACCGGCAGTGCTTCTCAAAGATGCTATTTATTCCTGATAAAATGGATGATGCTGGGTGCATAATAAACAACACTGTTCCTGGACAGGTAAAGCACATCGAAGCAATCTGTACAAAGTTTTGAACTGTCTACATGACTATTTTTTTTTTTTAAGTAATGAATCATGCAGATTTTTTTTTTTTTTTCATTAAAGTAAAAACAGAACAAAGACAACAAATCAAATGTTGAAACTTTTTTTTTCTTTAGAAATTGTATTGTTTTATTTAAAATATATGCTCATGTTGAATCGAATTGCAGAAACAGGTTTCAAAAAAGGTGGGACAGGGGCAACAAAAAACTGGAAAAGATGTATAGTGCAATTCTTCCAAAAAAAAGAAAAAAGAAACGAATATGACAAGTAATTAGGTTAAATCAGGCAGCCGGTCCATAACATGACTGGATACTAATAAAAAAAATAAAAAAAAAGAGCATCCCAGAGAGGCATAAAGATGGGGAGGGATTCATCATTCTGTGAATGACTAGCATGGGCAAATAGTGCAACAATTTAAGAATAATGTTCCTTAATGTTAAATTGCAAAGAATTTGCAGATTTCATCATCTACACTACATATCATCATTGTAAGATTCAGAGAGACTGGAGAAATCTCTGTATGAAAGGGACAAGGTCGAAAACCAACATCAGATGCCTGTGATCTTTGGACCCTCGGGCGGCCCTGCATTATAAACAGATACGAGTAGAAATCACCACATGGACTCTGGAACACTTCCAAAAACCATCGTCTGTGAACACAGTTCATCTCCGTTTCCACAAACGCAGGTTAAAACTCTACCATACGAAGAAGAAACAGTACGGATACATGATCCAGAAACACCACCACTTTGCCTCAGCCGATCTTAAATGAGCTTGGGCCAAGAGAAAGTGGAAAAACGTGTCCTGTCCTGCCCCAGATGAATCAAAATTTTAAACTCTTTTTGAAAATCATAGAAGCCACATCCTGTGGGCTAAAGAGGAGAGGGACCATCTGGCTTGTTATCAGCGCTCAGTTCAAAAGTGAGATTCTATGATGGTATGGGGGTGGAATAGTCCACATGGCATGAGTAGCACTGGGAGGCAGCATTAATGCTGAACGACAGATTCAGATATGTTGTTTTGGAACAACATGTGTTTTCATCCAGGCAACCTCTTTTTCAGCAAGACAATGCCAAACTGTATTGTGCATGTAGAACAGCAGCATGGCTCTGTAGTAGAAGAGTCCGGGCGCTAAACTGACCTACCTTCAGTCCAGACCCGTCACCCACTGAAAACATTTGGAGCATCATTAAACAAAAACCGTTGAGCAGCTCAAATCCTAAATCAGGCAAGAGTGGGACAACATTTAACTTTCAGTTCCCAAACCCTTGCAGAGTGTCAGTAAATGAAGAGCTGATGCAACAGGGTGGTAAACAAACCCCTGTCCCTAGTTTCTGAAATGTGTTGCTGGCATTAATTTAAAAATGAGCAGATGTTTTCCATAAAACAATACAATTTCTCAGTTTCACCATCTGATCCATTTTCAATCGAATATGGGCTTACGTGATTTGCAAATTTACGAATTTTGCAAGTTTACGCAGCATCCCACCTTTCTTTGGAAACAAATTTGTGCCATAGCTGGGAGCTCCTAAGAGTTTAGCGCAAAGAAAAACAATCCAGAATTTTTCACCTTTAAAAAAAAATGTTGCAAAGTTGCTTTCAAGCAATGTTCATGTGCACTGAAAGTGACATCATGACATTCTTTGCTAATGCTAAGTCTAGTAGGCATGTAAACTCTCAGTTCTGGAGTGGTGATTTATGTTTCTGGGCTGTGTGCACATGGTTGGCTCAGGGGCTTAAAAACAAAAACAAAAACATAAAGACATCACTCAAACCTGATTCAGCTCCAAGATTCTGATTCAAGATGCACTGATGCACGTGGGGAGTGAAGACTGGCAAGTGAAGTCCAATCCACCAGACGAGCTACTGTAGCTCAAAATGCTGAAGAAATTAATGCTGGTTCTGATAGAAAGGTGTCTGAATACACAGTGCATCGCACATCGTTTATTGTGTCTGGGTCTGCATAGCTGACCCCTGTCCACCACCGAAACATCGAATCACGTTTTCTTTTACATCACGGGGATGGCCGGGTGCGTGTGCGTCGCTTACCTGGGGAACACATGGCCTCAGGATTCACTGTGGGAAGAAGGCAATCCGGTGGAGGCAGTGTAATGCCTTGGGCAATGTTCTGCTGGGAAAACTTGGGTCCTGCCGTCCATGTGGATGTTACTTTGACACGTACCACCTACCTAAGCATTTTTGCAGACCATGTTCACCCTTTCATGGAAACGGTATTCCCTGATTTCTGACACCTATCTGAACCAGCATTAACTTCCAGTAGCTACAGTAGCTCGTCTGTTGGACCGGACCACACGGGCCAGCCTTTTATGCCCACGTGCATCAACGAGCCTTGGCTGAACGGGACCCTGGCGCCGATTCACCACTGTTCCTTCCTTGGACCACTTTTGATAGATACCGACCAAAGAAGACCAGGAACACCCCATAAGAGTTGCAGTTTTGGAGATCAAAATTTGGCCATCTTGGTCAAACTTGCTCAATTCCTTACACTTGCCCATTTTACCTCCTTCTAACACATCAGCTTTGAGGACAAAATGTTCACTTAGTGTCTAATATTTCCCATCCACTAACAGGTGCTGTGATGAAGAGATAATCAGTTTTATTGTCTTCACCTGTCAATGGTTATAATGTCATGTGTGAATGGTGTGTGTGTGTATATATATAGTGCAATATATTTATCATACTGCCTTTTCCATGTCCCTTTAATTACTTTTATGATTGCATTTTTTTTTTTTTTTTAATTTCACTTAAGATAGTTCTGTGTATTTCTCACCTTGGCTACATATGGAGTCAGGCAGAGCTTCAGGAGAAACCCTCTTGGATGGAGAAATGATAAAACGTGCTTTGGCTGTCTTAGAGTGGCACGTGACTGCCAGCTCCTGGTCCAGTCTCTGCGTTTTAAGAAGTTCTACTAAAGTGCTTTCGCCGTTCTTGTTCATCTTCTCCTCCTCGCGCTTCTTCCTCTTCTCACCTCCTTCAGGGTCCAGCCTGTTAGCAGTGTGCTGGATCTTCACTGGGACACTAGTGGGTGTGAGAAACAGGCCCTCGCTTCCTGAAACCTTCTGGGAAATCAAGGATCTGGAGAGGCGAGGTTTGGCTTCAAGCGCTCGGAGTACGTTCCTGTGCTCGGTCTCGTCCTGCAGGAGCTCCGTGAGGATGCACAGTGGAGACTTGCTGACACCTGAGATTGGCTTGCCGATCCGCTTCAGGTGACCCCGCACATGATTGGACAGACCGGTTTTAGTATCGAACCAGTCCAGACACAGGGGGCAGGTGTGTTCGGTCTGAGCCTCAGGTTTGTCTGTTGCGGAAAAAAAGAAGACGACACTTAGTACGTATGAAACTGTTGATGAGCAATACAGTTAAGTATTGAAAACAAACGTGCATGACGTTCAGATACAACTTTACACAGCCGGAATAAACTACAGAGTAGTTTGAATTTTCTTAACACACTGGGCAATTTATAATGCATTCAATCAAGTGTAATCATCTGATTGAAAATGTAATTCAAATCATTTAATGTAGGTCATGTATTTAATATACCAGTTAACCTCAGAAAAAGAAGAAGAAGAAGAAGAAATAATCAGAAGAACGTGGAAGAATAACGGGGATCTATTAATTTAAGAATTTTTCAGTTGTAATTCACCTCTCCTGATTCTGGTGCTCATGCAGGGGGCTCTTCTGCGAATGCGAGGCTGCCGGTCCTGAGACGCCACCTGTTCAGGTGACAGCATGTGACGAGCCTCATAGCTTAACCCACATCTATGCAGATGTCCTCGTATGTGATTGGACAAGCCCACCCCAGAGTCAAACACAGCAGGACAATATGGACAGCACTTCCGATCTGGTTCAAACACGGGGGACACGCAGTAGCTGGTGTAAGAATCACTGAGATAAGGATCGGTACACTCTGGATTGCCCTCGCTAACCGCACTCTCTATGTTCTCTTCTTTCACTATGAGGGTGCTGATCTCGTCATCTTCATCTTCTACGTTGCTATCAAGATCTGACTGGTGAGGAGAGTTACGGATGTCGGCTTTAAGTAAACGTCCCTGCTGGGTTAAGGGGTCAGTGGCATCCGGGAAGTGTGCCATGCCCTCACTGGGACAATTAACATCATTTGCCTGATTGGCACAATCAAAATTAGTGCGATCGTAGTTGCCGCTCGGCAACGAACAAATACCGAGGCTTTCCGGAGCTGCTGATTCATGTTTTGGCAAAATCATTGGAATTTTATTAGGAGTATTGTGATATGGAATGGACATTTTCCTTTTAGAGGGAGATTTCTGTTTCTTGATTACTAAACTGCTTCCAGGCAAGGGATCTTTGTAGGCGTTAACACCATCATGGTACAGATGTACAGCTTTAGTGGAGATTGCAGACTTTGACGTAAGATTCATGTCAAAGCTGGAGAGATATTTTGTGTTCCGTACAGAGACAGCACTTTCACATTCTTGATTATCATCTTCAACATAGGTGAGACCTGTTGTCACATCTATTCTCTCTGTAGGCAGAGGTAATTTACTTGGCGCGTCACATTGCAGGGAAGACGGTGACAGGTTGTTTGCCAAGCTGCCAAAGCTCCATTTGATCAGCGAGGAGCTTAGACTTTTACAGGATTTTTGCGTGCCGTTATCCCTCAGAAAAAGGTCAGCCAGGCCGTTGGACCAAGCGGACAGCTCTGCTTCGTTTTTTTCCGGCTTCTCTTTGAGGAACTTTGGAGACAAGTCGTCGGCTTCGTATCGGCCCGTTAACTTGTCCTGCTTGGTCACAGAGCCTGTAAGGTCAGGTGCCATACCGTGTGACTGAAGTTCATAACCACAAAGTGGCAGGTCGTGTACGAGTTCCAGGTGCTTTCTTAGAACGTCTCTACACTTTGTTCTAAATGTGCAAATTTTGCAAAGAAGCATTACCAAAGGTTTTATGACTCTTCCTTGGCATGTACGGAGGTGAGCTATATGTTGGTGTGCTTCCAGATCGGACTTGCTCAACTCTATGTGATTGCATTCTTCACAACTGTAATAATGTCTGTCCTTTTCGTGGGTCTTGGCATGATGAATGAATGTTTGTGGACAGTTGGTTCCAAAAGCACACTGGGGACACTGCAGCTGAGCTTCTCCTCCCTGGCTCCTCAGTTCATTCAGATCTTTAATCTCCTCCATCAGCCTCTCCCTTCGCACCTGGTGTATCAGCATGTGCTTGTGCAGGGATGAACGCTCGCCGAACGAACGCCCACACTCTTTGCATATGAAGGGGTGGAGGATGCTGGCTTGCCCTAGATGATTATGGCAATCTAAATGATACATCATATGTCTATGCAAATGCCTTTTTTCCTTGAAATTAACATTGCACTTTGTGCATTGGAAGAACGAGTGCTCCGACTCCAAGTCTGTTTCCAGTTGTCTCTTTAATGGCATAGGTCGGCCACCCACGTAGGTGTCTGGTTCACTGTGCCCGCCTACGTCATCACTCGGAATTAAGTTCTTCTTGTCTTGGGAATTCCCTAGATGCGAGTCTGTGTGTGCTTTCAAACTTTCCGAATCCTGCCTCGAGGAAGGTTCTTCACTAACGGACGAATCAAAATTCAAGTCTGTATTAATAAGGGAGTCACAGTTGAAGCCCTCGTTAACTTTATCTTCCATTGGTATCCTTTTCACTCTGCATGTTTTTTGTTTCCTCCTCCTTGAGCTAGCTGACTGAAGACCCCCCACCTTTATCTTTCCTTTCACCACTTCATCAAGTATCTTGCCTTTCAACAAGAAGCACATAAACTTCTCTCGAAGGTTTCTGTTTAGGCCATCGTAGTTGTCAGAGGAGCTTTCTGACGACTCGGACTCGGACTCGACATCCCATAAGGATCCTGCTTTTATGCCGTTGTTTGTCCACACCCGGCTGATCGCCCCGTTGTCTGCATCGTTCCCCAACAAGGGGGTCTCACAGTCGCTGTTGTCCGACTCAGACAGGGTCCATGCGGATGGTGCTTTCATAATGTGCCCTTCTGGTTTTTGCCAAGTGTTTGATTGAAGCTCGCAGGGAGGCTCCAACACCTCAGGGTTGGTGTCTGTCCCAGGCAAAGGGGACGCATCCTTGTTGGGGACGTGGGGTTCCTCCGAGGTACGGTGTGAAGCAGATCCATTAACAAGTGCTCCTGAAGGCAATGAATCGTCTGTGCAGGGGGCAGCCAGGACACCGCCACAGACAAATGGGTTCGGTTGTGCTCCATTTAAAAGGCTTCGGTGACTGTCCAAAGATTGGCACTGCTGTGGTCCCACACTGCTGCTGTTGTTGTTGCAGGTAGAGGTGGTGGGAAAGGAAGTGTGAGAGCCTGACAGCTCCTGAGTGCAATATTCAGCAGATTCCACCTCTTTCTCTTTCTCGGCACTATTTCTCACTGCTGCCATGGCAGAGACAGCATCTACAAAACACAATTAGCATCACACAGATCCATTATCATGTAATGTACAATAACTGGAGAACTAAACAAAGGAAACAAATGCGTTAAATGACAGCTTGGAAAAGTGCAATGTGGCCATCCGTTTCAGGACAAAAATACACTGGCCAATGTAAAACCTAACAACTAGAACCTCTTGGCCATGTATGAACAGCTATTTTCTATTTCAGCAAATATGTTCTCAGTGGAACCAAAATGAGGAGCCCATTATTTTATTTATTTATTTTTTTTTAAGCTGCATTATGGGTTTCTGCACCTACTGCAACCATGATCTATTCACAGCACACCCTGCTGTTAGTTCTGGAAACACTGGCGAGGAAGCTTAATTATGTGAGCAGCCCTTCGGGATCCGACCTTCCTGTTTCTCCCACTAAAGTTCTCAGCCACTTCCTAAAATTGACCAATTTCCATGGGACCAAAGTACACCTCCGATGAGATCATATTATTCTATCTTAGCACTCTGTGATGGTGCCAAAGCACATCCCAGCACGAGACCGTTGTTGCTTGATTCTTGACAAATTGGCACACATGCACAAGCACAACCACACACATACACGCCGCCTCAAACCACTGTACGGATTGACGGATGAAAACTAAAAGCGGCTAGTGACAGGCTTGCACCCTGAAATGAAGGATTACGTTTAATGACTTCATAGCAGAACCTGTAGGATAGGAGGTGCATATTACTTCTTACCCCAACTCAACTAAAAAAAAAAAAAAAAAAAAAAAAAAGCTAGACTCTCTTAAAGGGTCCAGACTTGTGTAGATAAATGTATGCTCCGAGGATTTGACATCCAGCGCTGGCTGCTCTCAACAGGAAGCTGCGTTGCTAACAAAGTGGTAAATTCAGTGTTAATGAGTGGCTTCACTGTTACCACCTCCAAGGTAAACCTTCCCGGCTCCATATTCTCTCCATCTGTTCGGGTGTGAGGGGCTTTCGGAGGGGGAACAGACGCTCCACATTTAAAGCAAACTTCACTGAAAGCCCCGAACAGCAGGGTGGCAAAGCCATCAGAAGCCGATTTCGACATTAAATTTACAGGCCTCATTAGCTGCCAGCTTCCACCCCAATCTGTTCCATATACCGCAAACGGGAGTGAAATGCAATGCGTCTTTTAAAAATTCATTCACTTCTATTTACTCCATTTAATCAAATGTTAAAAGGTTGACTTTGCATTGCTGCGAGCTATTTACAAGGATTACAAGATTAAATAAAACGTGCACTCCGTGCAGGGATCAATCTGACGCGATTAGTTTTTTTTTTTTGTTTTTTTTTGCCTCCCCCCACAATCTCACACTCACTTTTCTTTCTTTCCCTGCCTTTGAATGTGTTCAATAATGAATGCACAAACTAGGAAAAATCTAAAGAGAGCCCATTGTGATCTGTCTAAATTAACTGCAGAAGTAAAAGAGCGCTTAACACTTCCACGACACACATATGTCACTGTGCTTTCTCTCCCTGCAGCTCCCTGCTCTCGCCATCAGCACTTGCTCTAACACTTAAGTTACACCTCATCTTGAGGTTACTGCTGGAAAAAAAAAAAAAAAAATCTGAGGTGATAATTGCATATTATCATTACACATTATTCTGCAATCCCGGAAGATAAACTTTTCTTGGATATATTTATTAATCAGAGGGGAATAGGAACTACGCGCCGAGGATCTGCAATGCGTTTTTAAACTTTTAATTTCTTTTCTTCCTACTTATTCTCAAGAATACATGCAGAAAGCACACAACCGTGAAATAAATACAGAAATAAACATTGAAAGTGCTCTATAAGTACAAATTACATTGTTGGGGCAAAAATAAATAAATAAATAAATAAATAAATAAATAAATAGAAAGGACTGCTATTAATCTTAAAAAAGAATTTCTAAAGTTAGAAGCGATGCAATGTAATCTGGAGGGGGGGGGGGAACTGTCAGCGTAGTGACCCGGCATATTTAGGATTATTAATAAAGTTCGTTTAATTAATTATTATAAAGAATAATGAAGTATCAAGCTCTCAATTTTCAAGGATTATTATTTGCACTTATTGTGCTCACTGTATTCAATTTAATTCATAACATACATTTATTTTACCCATGTAGACTTAGTATAATTTCTTGAATACCTCGTAAACCATTCAGTGAACCCTTGTGCCCTGTGGATATGGGAAGCGTCATCCTGGAAATAGAGCACTCGCAACAAGATGGGTATTTTATCAGAGGATCAGGGTGATCAGTCAGAACGACTCTGTATTGATTTGCAGTGACTGTTCCTGGTTAGGGGACATGTGGACCCAAAATACGACCGCAAAACGCCTCCTACAACATAAAATGGTCCCAAAAAAAAAACAAAAAAAAAAAAAAAACCACCTGTGCACCTCTACTTGCACTTTTCTACTTGTCAAGAACATGGTGACTTCATCTGACCATTTTTTTTTTTTTTTATGGTCAGGGAGTGTGGCGACAATGTAGGCTTTCCTAATAAACTGGCTACGCTGCCATTTTTTTGCTCATACCTACTGGAAAATCCCTGGGGTGTATACTTTTAAAAACACTGAGGAGAAGTTTTGCTGCGGTTCTACAAGTTGCAAAATTAATCAAGGGAGGTTACTAAGCAACTTGCTTTCTCTCACAGGTCGTCCAGCCCCCCCCCCCACCACTCACAGAGAAGGCTGAAGGTGCACAGCCCAAAAAGTTCTCTTTTCCAAATAAGAGCTCAGAAATAACTCGCCTTTATTACACTACTTACTCACAGCACAGAGGTGCTTGCTCGGAACAACAACAAAAAAACAAAAAAACAACAACAAAAAAAAAAAAAACACCCTCAAACAAAACTACTGCTCATCGAGAAGCAGAGTCTGACAATTCAAACATCCTAGACGGCACAAATGGTGAGAGGCTGCATTTTCCCCGGGCAGCTGCTGAAAGCTGCGCTGATGCAAAGCTGCAGCAATGTGAGCTCTTCCAGATTAAAAATGGACCACCGAACTCGGAAAAAAATATATATATATGACAACGGAACACACCCTGTCCTGATGATACGGTCTCCTCCAGATTAAAAGAAATTTGGCACCTGTCCGCCTCGTCCCAGAGCTCGTTCTGGGACTGTTCCCAAAATAGAGGGAGAGTTAGTTAGTGAGCAAGGGTCATGCTTGATGCTAGCTTTAGCATGGTGAAAGAAAAAGAAAAAGAAAGAAAAAGAAAAAAAAAAAAAAAAAAAGGCAGCAAGGGTCTGATAAAAGGGGACAGACAGCGAGTGACAGTCGGGTTAAGACGGAGACGGTGTTCGATAGCAGGTAGGGAACATCAAACAGCGAGTTCACAGGAAGCCCATGCAACCTCGTCTTGAAGACGGATTTTCTGTTGTGGTGAGTAGATTAGCGGCTGACGCGCTCTCATTTACCATCCAGTGGTGTTCGAGTGGGGATTAAACCATATCAACTTTGAAGCCTTAAACAATACCTTTCAAAATTAAAGGGATTAAGAGAGGGATGTCTGATGGGGATTTCCCAGGGCTTTGTTAGGTTTCAACTTCCATCACTGTTTTTTTTTTTAGAGAGAGAGAGAGAGAGAGAGAGAGAGAGAGAGAGAGAGAGAGAGAGAGAGAGAGAGAGAGAGAGAATGTGGCTGTTATATTGACCTGGATGCGGAGTCTTCTACAGACAATCCTCAGCCCAGGCAATTCAAAGTCACTTGAATATCAACACATCTTTTGAGGAAATACAATTACATATAAACACCTCAAATGCAAATGTATTCACCCTGGTAGTCTGCTTATGCAGTGGCCGATTCATTTCTTTTATTGTTTTGTTTTTGAATTAAGGATCGGTTTCTTTAATCAGGATGGAAACCTACATTTTTAAATAAAAGGTTTCATTAAGTCAGACTTCAGTTAAATCTGAACCATTTCAAGTTTTAAAAGGAAATTCTAACCAAGCTACGAACACTGCTCGTACACTGTAACTACCGACAGGAAAAGTTGGGAAATGATTCAGTTTTCTACGCAACACCAACGCCATTCTAAATCTGATGCCTGTCCAAAGTGACACCAGACTGTGGAAGAAACTGATTCTTGCTGTTGGTTTGTGCGTGGTCCTGTTTTTAGGTCTCAAAACAAACAATTTATGTACTCGATTTTCACTTATGTCGCTTAAAAACCCGAAAGAGCACAGACATGCGCGTGTGTGATTGAGGGCACACTCTCAACCATCTGTCTCGCTTGACTTCTGCAAGGGAGAAGAAGACGGGGGAAGAAGAAGAAAAAAAAAAAAAAACCTTAACTTTGTCACCGTCACTTCACTTAGACACGTGACTGATCAGATGAAAGCGATCCCATGTCAGCATCAGTGCTCGGCTCCAAAAACAGGATCAGGTCTGGCAGGCAGCCACCAGCACGCACACACACACACACACACACACACACACACACACACACATTTAGAGAAATGTCAAGAGCCGTAGGTATCGGGACGAGGCCGCTCTTATTAGCTTTCATTAAAATGTAGCGCGAAGTGCTGAGCGAGACGTGAACAACACAAGACAGCAGAAGGGAAGTTAATTTCAAGTGGAGAGGATCAGTAAAGAGCTAGAACGATTTCAGCTGTGCTTATACACAGACATTACATGCAGTGCAAATACATTATGCAGTCTGTAGTCAACATGTAATCCTAAAATTCTAACAAATTAGGGCTTTCCCACAATGCACAGCCCTGATTTAAAACACACGCACACACACACAATACAAATATATACAAGGCCTCCTGATCATCTCACCTCATTCAAAAATTTCCCTGAGGGTATTTTTTTTTTAAAAATGACACTTTCTTATTATTTGCCTGCTGTTTGTCAATGGTGACCATTAAAGCTGAATGAAGAGGCGGAGCTGCACACGAGCCGCCAATTAACACCCGAGCAGCCCATGATCAGAGCGGCCTGAAGAGAGAAAAAAAAAAAAAGAAATATCAAAAGAGGGCCATCAGAGGAGAGGAGTTTACAGCGGGGATAATGCTGAGACAGGCCTAGTGGAAAGATGGAAACGTTCTCCCAAGAGACACACGCCTGAATGGGAAGGAGAGGCAGGACGAGAAGCGACCGGGAAGCTAATGAGTCTTATGGTAAATGTATACAATAAAGAGTAGGAGAAGAGGCTTATGACGCCCCAATTAATACAAGGTTAGCAGCAGGGGCCGTAGGGAGGGTGTGCTGAGGTCATTAATCCTGCAAGGGAATAAGGGGAAAATGTTAAAATGTTAATGATGCATCACAGCCAAGATCAAAATGTGACTGACCAAATCAAAAAAAAAAAAGATCAAAGCGCCTCTTCTGACACGTGACGGACAATGCGAGTTCTGTCTGTGTGCATGGATGAAGATTTAGCGCACGTTAAGATATCAGTTTAATAGGTTCAGTCTAAGGTGGATATGAAGTGGATGAAAAATAATAATAAAATAAAAGTCAATGTACCTACTGCTCATTTTAAAGACTTGGATGAAAAAAGGTTATCGAAAGCTAGGCTGTAAATCCCCCAGCCTTTGACGCCTCCTCTTTACTTGACAAACGTACTGCGCCCTCCACAATTATTGACACCCCTTGTAAAGATCAGTTTAAAAAAAAAAAAAATAAATTAAAAAAAAAAAAAAAAAAAAGGGTCAGAAAAAAAAAATCCACCCTTTTGTTGAAGTAGCTTCATCTCATGCTGATCGTCCTCCTTCCTATTTCAGCTATTCCCAACTAGGGGTCGTCACAGCGGATCTTTTTGTCCGCATGCCCGATTTGGCAGAGTTTTTACGCCGGATGCCCTTCCTGACGCAACCCTCCCCATTTACACGGGCTTGGTGTGCACCCCCTTGTGGCTGGGTCTTTGTACAGCACCCGGCCATCTCTGGATGTCTCCCATCCAAGTACTAACCAGGCCCGCCCCTGCTTAGCTTCCGAGAACAGGCGAGATCAGGCACCCCCAGAGCAGCATGGCTGTACCAGCGCATGCTGAACAATAGAGAAAAATATCCAACCTTTAACTGAAGAGAAAAACAAATCCCTCATCAAGAAATAACTATTGTCCACAAAATCACATGTGCCACAATTATTGGTACCCCTACATTTAATACCTTGAACAACCTCCCTTTGCCAATAAAACAGCACAGAGATATCTTCGATAACATTTTATAAGTTTGGAGAATACAGAGCAGGGCATCTTGGACCATTCTTCTTTACAGAATCTCTCCACATCATCCAGGGTCCTGGGCCCTCTCTGGTGCACTTTCCTCTTCAGCTCACCCCACAGGTTTCAACTCGGGTGACCGAGATGGCCATAGCAGAAGCATGATTGACTTGACATGCTGATTTGGACATATATGTATCAGATCTCGGTCCTGCATGTTTCCTAGTAGAGACAGCCCAAATTTGTTTGGACCCATTGTTGTTTCATCAGAAATGGAACACTGTTCCAGTCAAAGTTGTGGTAGCATTTCACAAATTCCTGATGTTGCAT
This sequence comes from Synodontis membranacea, assembly GCA_025674565.1. NCBI lineage: Eukaryota > Metazoa > Chordata > Actinopteri > Siluriformes > Mochokidae > Synodontis > Synodontis membranacea. The sequence continues at coordinate 18,699,273 of JAOVYU010000022.1, forward strand.
TTAAATAAAAGGCTTTTTCTGGTGTACCATATCTGTGTCTGATGGTGGTTTTGGAGACTTGGTAATGCCAAGATTTAGCTTTCCCTTGTAATTCACAAACAGTGATCATTGGGGATATTTTTTGCCCCTCTTACCATCTTCCACACTGTATGTGGGGGCAAAATAAACTTTGTTCTTCCTCCATGCAAGTTTGTAACACTTCCAGTTGATGTCCACTTTTTATTTTTGTCCTAACAGAAGAAATTATTATTTTCAGGCAGTTAGCTATTTTTTATATCCATTCCCTGACTTATGAAGGTCAACACACTCCTCCCTCATTTGGTTTGTATGTTCTTATCTTTCCCATGTTGATGGATGACTTTGGCCTCGGTGTCACCTCATGCATGTACCCCAGTTAATCATGAAGTCACAGATTACAGTCTGAAAGTTCCTACACACTCCAATCATATAAAAAAAAAATGTACATTTAAATGGGAAACGTGCTTCAGTTACATTGTTTTCACAACAATTGCCAGGTGTTCCAATAATCCTGCTACATGCGTTTCTGTTGAAAATAATTATTTCTCGATGAGGGATTTGTTTTTCCTCTGAATAAATTTATTTCAAATAAAGGTTGGACTTTTCTCATTTTTATCCAGTTTGACATGAAGCTATTTTAACAAAAGGTGGATTTTTTTTTTCCTAAACCTTTTTTTACTAACCTTTACAAGGGGTGCCAATAACGTTCTCGTTTTCATTACGGTCAGATTAAAGTAGCTATGACGTTGACTGCTGGATTGATATTTATCTTTATGAGAGCTACATGACGTTGAATTTCAATACAATCTTCAGTGGTAGTGGTTTAAAATCAGTATAACTGACTGACGGGCAAGTTTCAACCCCAGGACTGCCCGTGAGGCACTGTTGGGCTCTTTAGCAGGACGTTTAACCTTGAACAATTCAGCTATGAGGTTCAATTAAATTTGCCCTCACATGCATGTTGCTCTGAACGCAATTAATAACTGGAAATACTTTCAGGAATTTATCTCCATTTTGATTCGTCTGAAAATGCCCGTGGCATTTTCCTTTCAATACTTTCCGTTTACTCTCACTTTAGACCAACAGATGGCCTCCTCGTTACATTTCCCAGCACTGGTCACTAAACCTCACCATGAGATACGGCACCTAGAAGACACTTGTACCAACTGAATGCGCAGACAAACTCCTCCTCCTTTTTATACACCTTTATTTCCTCTTCTATGTGGGGTCGAGGCAGGATACACCCAGGACAGGTCACCCAGCCTATCACGGAACTAACACAGAAAGACAAGCAGCTATTGTCTTTGTGTCTCTGGTGCATCTTAAAGAGGTGATCAAGGACAACAGGGCATCACCTTAATTCCAAACTACTTTGTGTTTGATTAGTTATTAGTTCCTAGTAAACAGAAGTAACGTTGCACACGTCACAGCTAGTCTCAGACTACTGTTATTCTCCTCTCTTCTTAAAATACTATAATACAGTGATACAGAATTACATATTGCAACTTCTTTCCATTCTCTCTGGCTCATCAAAAATGTCCGGATACCACGAAGTGCCTTTGTCCCCCCCCCCCTCAACTGTTGCACCTTTCATATGATAGATTCTGTAGATTCAATTTGCTCAATAACAGAAAATCTGACAAATCAGTGCTCCTCAAATATTTGGTACGATTGATCCTGCCATCAAAACATTCTAACAGGACTGTGCATGAAGGTTGGTGTTATTCCTCAGCACGTTAAATATAACACAAGAATGCAAGTCGAGCTATAGTTATATTGCTATTATGCAGGTATATAGTTATGTGGTATGTTATAGCATGGTGTGGAAGCTGTCATCATTTTCCTCAGCATGGCAGAGCAATATATTTTCCAGCAAAACGCGGCAGAGCGGCTACTAAGACCCTCTCATCTTTATAAAGAGGCAAATGGCACTTCCCAATGTTCCGGAGGCTGAATATCCTATTCTATGTATTTAGTTTGTTCATTCTAAAAACTACATCGATTGTCGTGATATACACTGCAGCATATTCACAGGGAAGGTTACGTGCTTGTGTTTTGAAAGACTGTCCTCTAACCCAGCTGCTGATTACTGTTAACGTCCGTGTGATGGAGTTAAATAATATCAGTGATCCAATTCTGCCCCCTAGTGCTAAACCTAACAGGGCCATCGCTATAGTGGAGATGTCAGAGCGGTGTTGATTCTGTATATGTACAGCTTTGGAGAGGAGGTGTGAGCTTTTGTGTTTCATGTAATTCCCTTAATGAAGTGGTTAATTAAGGAAAGCCTCTTGTTGCCTGTTCAGGTGTGGATAAGCAATTGCTACAGGGACATCACAATGAGCCTTATTCACGCCTGCCACCTCAGGTGAGGAAACCCGTTACCCCATTAACTGTTAAAGTGACAGGGCTCGAGGAAGTTAAGGTAGCATAAGAGCTTGGCACGTGCAGGGTAAGAATGAGAGCTGCTGTATTAGAGAAGCGCACAGCGCAGTCCCACTTTAGTCAAGTAGTCAGAGCGTGTCTACGAGTACGAGCTTTAAAGGAACAGCTCTTCGCAACTGTAACACAAGTTGCTCGATAGCTACTCGATCTCTTCGCAAACATGAAGCGGGCCACAGATCATTGTCCAATTACACAAAGTCATTTTGTCAGGTTTGCACATGCAAACCATACCAGGAACCTGCTTTCTTTTTTGACTTTTCCGGCGTACGCCAGGAAGAGAAGATGAATGTTGCTATGACGAGGTTGCCAGGCAAGTGTGACTGACAGCTCTGATTTCATTTGACTGCTGATTACACCCAGTTATAGTATCACAGCAGTTCACACATCCCAGCTAGACTCAAAGTGTCACCGAACGTCTGCGACACTGCATGCTCACACACACACGCGCGCGCGCGCACACACACACACACACACACACACACACACACACACCTGACACCCGTGTACCCACCCAGAGTGAGCTTTTGCTCAGAGTTGCAATAGATCCCGCACTGACGTCTACGTTTTGTGTGTAATATTATATACATATAAAATCCATCATCCATCTGTTTGAATATACTATACAAAATTATAGAGTTTCACTTTATAAGATATTATGAAGCTACAACAATAAAGGAATAATTCCACAGATATATAAAACATAAGAATTATATGAACGTGTTGGCAACACGGGTCTTACCAATAGTTTCCAAAACAGTGGCACCATCCAGACATGTGATCGCCAGCCTAGAAAAGAAAACGCATATTAAATATGCTTTCTTGAACACAAAGCACATGCATCAAGTCGGGCTGTGCGGCAAGATGAGACTTTTCAGGGAAAAGAAAAAAACAAACAAACAAAAAAAAAAAAAAAACAGCCCATGCGCATCAACTTTGGTCTCTAACTTTTGTTACAAATACCATCATATGTGCGAGGGAGAAGGAAGGGTGTGAGGAATCTGAAGACCTGCATTTGCACAAATCATTGTCCAGACCAGCCCAAACCTGCCCCTGAACAAAGCTCCTAAATATAATCACTTCAGGTCATTGCATCATAAAAATGCCTCACCTTCCCACTATGATGCTCTTGCAAATAAAAGAAGAAGAAAAAGAAGAAAAAGAAAAAAAAAAAATAATAAAAAAAATAAAAAAAAAAACACTTCTCCAAAACCATGACCTGCTTTGAGGCCAAACATGTGTTAACATTAGCAAGTAAATTACATCAGACCCTTAAAGAAAATGTGTCTGGTCCTATAAGAGGTATTTCCATCTGCACTGCCACTCCTTCACGCGCACTGTACTCCGTAAAAGTATGCTTACACCGAAGGAAAACGACTCCAAATTTCAATGCTCCGGATTACTACCACACACTACCAGTAACACTTTTTCTGACAGCAATCAAATAACTGTCCCTCACGCCCTAAAGCCTAACGGACAAGGATAGCTCAGACCCTAACCCTAAACACATTAACTCTTTATTATCCTAACCAGTCGCTTCTCTAGATCTGGCCTCCTCCCAATCATGTACTCCCAGACACTGACCCACCTTTTCTGCTTCCTACTGAGGCTGGGTGATCTGGACGAAATCGTAACACAATATGGATTATTTCATATCTTGAAACAATATATAGCGGGATACGGTTTCTCTAAAACTCATCAAATCAAATGTTTCCTTTTCTCCTTTTATTTGGAAGCGGCGTTGAACAAAATGATCACAAATGAGAAAAAGTAAAACATAACCGTTAAAAGGGGAACAATATGAATGCAAAATTTAAAAAGTTAATATTAATACTCTATTCAACGTCAAGTTTCAGGAATACAAAAAAAGACAACGGTCTTCCTCATTTAGTTAACCGTTTAGTGCCTGTCCCGGGTCAGAGAGCTGCTGGAAGATTCACTCTGTGTCATGCTACGCTAAAAGTTTCTATTCTCCTATTATATGCATCGCCGTATCACACGGTCCTACTTCTCATTTCAGATGCCACTCTAAGCCCTACACAACCTGCATTATGAGTTCCTCTGAGGCTGGCCTCCTTCCAACTCTTTCTACGTTAAACCCCAACCGCTAAAACCTTAGCGGTCTGGTATGATCATGTTATTTTGATCCTGCCTTCTTTACTGTTTACACATCTGCAAGCTCCTGCTTTAAAAGGTCTGAACAAAACAAAGCTGTTCGTGCAATCCTTTAGCATTCATCATATTGTACACCCCCCCCCAGGTTGACGATCACGTGCACATATAAATACCCTGATCCGCGATTTCTCATCCCCCCATCGGCGATCGCTCGTCCAACCCCCTACGCAATTTCACATATCCTCGATATTTTTTAAATGTTAGCCAGAGACTGTACGTTTCAGCGACCTAAACAAGTGGAAATACGACGGTGCTATGTCCACTGAGTTGGCTGAATGCGGTAAACTTCCCGTTTAAGGTTTAAAATCATGTCTTTCATCGCTTTGGCAACATGCTGCATTGCACTGTCATGAAGGAGGATGATTTTCTTTTGTGAATGGCCGCTGAATGAATGTAGTTCATATTTTTCACTTAACTTGATCCACTGATCACTGCAACATTTGGCATTCGTTTGACAACTTCCTTTGCTTTACCACTGCTTTGCCTTTCACCTTTTCAGTGAATCTGAACAGTGAAGCAGTTCTTGACCGCAGAAATGCCGATCGCAGCATTGCCGTAAACTTGGCAAATTTCGTCTCTGGCTTTCGTTGAGGGTTTTTTTTTTTCCACTATTGAACAAGAATAGAAGGCAATGATGAATATGATTCTTGCTCAGTGCTTGATTAATAAACTACCTAAAATGTGTTTTCTGGAGACTTTTAATAAATAATGAATGATATTTACTAGACCGGCAACTTATGCAACACCCTAATAAATCATATTATATGCTAGTGAATGCAAGGGAGAATGTGGTGTGTAGCTGAGCAGTACATGACTTTTTTTTTTTTTTTTTCTTCTTCTTTCTTGTTTTAGTGGCTATAATAGACTTACGGAGGGCTCCGCGTTCTGGATTTGGCTGAAATTCCTCCGCAGCCCAATTACAGTTCTGCTGGGTTGCTAATTCAAGCTCCTGTAACTCCCAGCATCTACATTTAGAGCAAAGCGAGATTGGAGTATGATGGGCACAGAAGTGAGGCGATGAGTATTTCTTAATTGGGCATATTCTAGAAATACAAGCCTGTTCAAATATTTGATTACGCGTCACACTGCAAGGTCAATTTGCACTAAATTGGCTTGCAGTGTTCAGGCTGACAAAGCTGTCTGCAAAGGATCGACTGGCTTGGTTAGTTTGTGTGACACGGGATACTTGTGTAGAACCTCCCACTCATGCAATTGCTATTAGCACCCCCAGGCATTAGTTCCACATGACTGTTTGCTTTAAAAAAAAGACAATGGCTGCTGTATAGGTTAAGTACTTCATTGGGCAGTTCAACAGTTAGAAGTTTGAGGTTTCCACACTGTAAAATTGGGCTACTAGATTTTGCTTTTATAT
>JAOVYU010000022.1:18768904-18779748 GCA_025674565.1 Synodontis membranacea
AGGGGGGCAGATGGTGGCCTAATGGTTAGGGAAGCGCCCTTATAATTGAAGGATGGCAAGTTCGAATCCCATGACCAGCAAAGTACCACTGAGGTACCCTGAGCAAGGTGCTACCCCCAAGCACTGCTCCCCGGGCGCTGAATAGCTTCCCCTGCTGTGTGTCGTCACGTCACATATGGGTTAACTGCAGAGAAACAATTTCCTTATGGGGATTAATAAAGGAATCTGAATCTGAATATATATATAATATACATAAAATGTACATGAATATTGTACACCTATCAGGCATAACACTAATACTAATAGCCTAATAGTGTGTTGGTCCCCCTTTTGCTGCCAAAACAGCCCTGACCCTTCGAGGCATGGACCCTTCGAGGTGGGACCTCCATGGATCGGATTTGCTTGTCCAGCACATCCCACTGATGCTCGATTGGATTGAGATCTGGAAAAATTTGGAGGCCAAGTCAACAACTCAAATTCGTTGCTGTACCCCTCAAACCATTCCTGAACCATTTTGCTTTGTGGCAGGGTACATTATCCTGCTGAAAGAGGCCACAGCGTTTCCATGAAAGGGTTGTTCATGGTCTGCAACAATGCTTAGGTAGGTGGTATGTGTCAAAGTAACATTGACATTGATAGCAGGAAGGTTTCCCAGCAGAACATTGCCTGCCTTCTTCCCACAGTGTGCATCCTGGTGCCAGGTGTTCCCCAGTTAAGCAGCGCACACGCACCCAGCGATCCACATGATGTAAAAGAAAACGTGATTCATCCGACCAGACCACCTTCCTCCATTGCTCTGTGGTCCAGTTCCGATGCTCATGTGCCCATTGTTGGCGCTTTCAGTGGTGGTCAGGGGTCAGCAAGGGCACCCTGACTGGTCTGCGGCTATGCAAACTAACTGCGATGCACTGTGTATTCTGACACCTTTCTATCAGAACCAGCATTAACTTCTTCAGCAATCTGAGCTACAGTAGGTTGTCTGTTGGATCGGACCACACGGGCCAGCCTTTGTCGTCGCCGTTTCACGACTGTTCCTTCCTTTGACCACGTTTGACAGATGCCCATTTTTCCTACTTCTAACACATCAACTTTGAGGACAAAATGTTTACTTGCTGCCTAATATAGCCCATCCACTAACAGGTGCCATGATGAAGAGATAATCAGTGTTATTCACTTCACCTGTGAGTGGTCATAATGTATTGTTATGCTGTGTTCATGTTTTCCTGTGAGGCCTAAAGAGATGTTTGAAGCAGGCGAGGGGAATTCCAGTTCTATTGTACCCAGAAAATCACAGAATGCCTTTTGGACCATTTATGCCCACCTCTGATGGCTGAAAAGTGAGGAGTGTCCAAGTATTGGTGTAATAAACAGGAAGCAATTACATCACAGCAAGTCTTATGTTATTGTTATTATTCTGTCAGCACTGGGTAGCTTGGGAACTTTTCCCCATTTCCTGTTTTGACAGGATGATAACCTTCTGTAACCTTCTATTATAAATGCATGAACAGTGAAAGTCCAGGTCAGGTGTGTGTGAGCTCTCTGATGCAGTTATGTAGGCTGACTCTCACCTGTGTGTGAATAGATGAACCAGAGCGCTCCTGTAAGGAGAGCTCCTATGACAAAGGCTGCAAAGGCAATGCCCACCACAGTTAGAGTGTCCAGCACATACGTGTGAGCTATGAGAGAAGAATTAATATAGCATGTCAAACACAGATAAACATTCATGGCAAAAAAAGAATCACCTACAAAAACATTTCAAGAATGCCTGAAGCTTACAAAACATACAGAAACTTACTGTCCATTTTCTTTATTCTGTTTGTTTGGGTTTTTTTTTTGGTGATATTTTTGTTTGACTCTGACCACTTTACCATATTACATTTGTTTAAATGTATTTCAGTACATACTATTTTCAATCAATAAGACCCCTGTTAAAGAATTATGAGAACTTACTATCAGGGGAACCACCAACTGGAGGCTGTGGAGGCTTGTAGGTGACAAGATCTGAAAATAGAAAAGAAACATAGCTGGTTAAAACACAAGTATACACATTTAAAATCAAGCCGAACAGTAACTATTGCAATGATAAAGCAGAGTAAGCTTCACACTCTGAAGATGGCACAAATTCCTCTCAAAAGTCACATGAATTGAGCCCATAGGAACCTGCAGAGATTCTATGATAGCTGGCAAAAGCTCCTCATTCCAGAGAGCAGGCCAAACCCCTGTGCGAATCCTCTGCCTGCCCATCCGAGCGGATGGGTCTCAGGCCTCTAATTAGCTCTAATGATCTCTGATCAGGTTGCACAATAGTTCCTGTGTAGCTGCGGGCATCAGGGTCACACTGGCACAGTGCCACAAAATGGGCACAAAGGCAGCTATTCTGGGAGGTACACCTTTAGGTTTTCATTTGCGCTGATGGACGATGACAGATTTTCAATGGAAAACTGACACACCACATGCACACACTCACTCACTTACTCACACGAACCCTGTACTCTCTGTCCAGCTTATAATGTGTAAATGCAGTGCCATGCCATTAGCGCTCCTAACCATACATTAACCTGTGAGGGCAGGCAGAAGGGAGTGTCAAATTCCAGTACATAAAGTCTAAAGAACATGGACGAATTCATCACTGGGGTAATAAAACACAATGCTGCACAATCTATAAATGCAAAACCCTAGAATCTTAACAATCAAATAAATCCCAGAATCACTCCGAGACGTTTATGGAATGCTTCATAAAGCATGGAACACATGAGTAGCTCCCTGACAATCTGTCAGTTCTCCAGACGAGCACAGAGGTCTCTTCACTCCTCCAAATTTTTAAACTCAAAGCTCTGCTCCACCTAATAGCTCTAATAAAGACATGAGCTGAGGGGATTGGCCCATGCAACTCAGGACTCAAGTCAGTATTTCTGACCCAGAGTGAAACACTTTCTTTCTGTTCTCTCCTCCACCTTTTGTGGTCAGTTTGGATCTCAGTGGAGGAAGAAGGGCGGAGAATGACCTCACCATTGTCTTTGATCATCAGCAAGGGGGACTTAAAAAAAAACCCTCCATTCAATCCTCAATCCCTTTCCGCTCAACCACCTTTAACAGCCAAGACCCACCCAAAAACAAATAAGGGATGAACACTCGATAAGCAAACACACAACAGACACAAACCAATCAAAATACTATAAATTAATATTAAAATGATAACCAACAATCACAGAACTCACACCCTACATCCAAACACACAAAATATACATTGCCACAATCCAGGAAACAAAATTAACACCAAAGATACAAACAAAAAAGAAACAAAACTAGAACTGCAAGCAGTTATAACAGGGTCCAAGCATTGGCATGGTCCACGTCCCAGGCTCCATCCGCTTCGATGCCACTCAAGTCGAACAAGTGCGTCCGACATGATAAGGAGACAGAGGTTGTGAATTTCTTTTATTACCAAATTTGTTTGTTTTTCAATACAATTGTACAGGTTACAACTCACTGAGAAGATTTCTAGTGGTCAAACTTTTTTACGGCACAAGAACCTGGCGTTGTAAAGGAATCTTAAAAGGAATCTTCCAAATTAATCTATTCCAGTGATTCTAGTTGTAAAAATTCTGTATATTAACTTTTTTTTCTAATTGTACAACACAAATGAGCCTGCAACAGCACTACCTAGTGGTCAACATGCACAATTATTGTTCTGTGAGATCTGACATGCAGTCTCGACCAATCCTTCAAAAGGTTTCATGTCAGGCTGTAAGGTAAAGGCTGCAGAGAGTGAAATGCGAAATGACGGATTGAAATTGCAATAGGTCACGCCCCCTTTAAGAAATCAGTGTCAAATTTCAGGAGTTGACTCAGCACTCTGAGCTGATAATATCTTATTAAAATCTTATTATTTTAAGCGGTTTTTGAGATATTCACATAATTCAGTTATAGCGCCCCTATGGGCTTCTTTAAAACTTTATATCTATACAAGAAGTACCAAGTTTGGTAATGATTCGATGTTTGGCTGGAAAGATATATCCTGCCAAATAATCAATGGCCATGCCCTCAATAGTAATTGGCATGTTACATCAAAATGGTAAGATAAGCCAGAAATCCCTTCACAACTTTTGTCCGGACAGTTGCTTGGATGACGTATACCATGCTATTCTGATGAGCGCCCTCGGAGGAGATATCGTTTAAAGGTTTGCAGGTTTATCCAAAATCTTCGACAGTTCTGGTGGGTGTAAATGACCAAAAAGGTAAAGTAGCTTATTACAGCGCCACCTAGTGGTCAAAATTTGCATAACTTGGTACAAAAGATCAGAAACTCAATCCAAACCAATGTGTCTCAGAATTTCTGCCCGGTCTGAAAGGTTAAATGGTGAATTTTTTTTGTGTCTTTTAATTGACATAGGCCAAGCCTACTTTAATTAATCAGTGACATATTTCATAGAATGACGCAGAAGTGATTGGAAGAAGTACATGACATCTACCAAATTGCATGATTTTATTTTAAGTGGCTCTCGAGATACCACCATTTTTTGTAATTTTTTTGTTATAGCGCCCCCTATGGGCCAAATGACTCTTTTGGCTGTGTCCAAAACTTTAAGTACACATGCCATTTACCCAATTTGGTAAGGTTTCCATGTTGTCCTTTGGCCACGTCCTCAATATTAATTGGCACGTTACATCAAAATGGAATGATCAATCATAAAGCTGCTAGGGATGTAGCTTTGACTACCTTCATAGATTGTGTCCACCAAATTTGGGTCAATTCGGATGAACGGCCTCGGATAAGCAACCTTTTATACGTTTTGAGGTTTTTTCAAAATGGCAGAAAAATTCGGTAGGCGGAAAAGTGCTCACTGAATGTGTATTGTTACTCACAGCACCTGCTAGAAAGCATTGTCTGATTGTTCAGAAATATGTGGTACTATGTATACAACATGTAACCAATTGCTATTCTAATTAAAATAATAAGCATCACTATTTTCTAATACTGCTTCAGATTTGGTAAAAGGTAAGAGAATTTATTACGCAGCAGTAAAAGCAGCATTTGGTCAGCATGCCCAAATGGTCCTCTTTGATTTGAAGATCAGTCTCCAGCCTTGGGATACTATCCAGCCTGAACCGCTATCCCTTTTCAAAAGGAGCCTGTTTTCTTTGCCATCCCCGCATAATAGATGTCTTTGTCTTCAAAGCATTGCTCCGAGCCTTTTTTCATTACGCCAACGACATATTTGTGTTTTTCTTATCCCCACCAGGTAATAAGAGGTCACAGCTCCAGCAAATTAAACATAATCTCTTCACTGGTAAAGTCTTTTTGAAAGTGTGTTCTGATTTGTACTGAAGAATAGCCAGAATACACTTAGCTTGACCACAACCACACAAACAAGGCTTGTAAGTCACTTAGAGATTCACACAACTGTCGTTTATCGACTTGATCTGAGTGAGGTTAATGAAGTAATTTCTGGTCTCCATGCCTCATTTCCTATAGGCACCAAAATGGGTGATTAACATGCTGAAATCTTCAGCCGTGCTATGAGTCAGAGTTGGCTCGCTCTCTGTGCACTCCAAAAGCACAGTGTAACTGGGCCAAGACTGAAGAGCAGGCTGAAATCAGCCAGGCTCAGATTAGGTCATTATTATCAAGAAATGATGCTCGGCACCCATCCAGATCTCCTGTAGCGCAAAAGAGGACCCGAATGGATGCATGTGTAAGTATACATCATATTAGGTCTCCAAGACAATTTGGAAAACTCTGTACTCAAGATTGAATTTATTTGACAATGGGACAGTGGTTATGATTTACCAGTTAATTGTTATCAGGGATTATGTAAACATCCATTACAAAAAAAAAGCTACCAATTTCACACATGTGCTTTCTCACTTTTTTTTTTGTGATTCGTCCTTTAGTTATAAAACACCCCGTACTATAAGATTGCCCCAGAATAAAAAAAATTGTAAGATCATGCTCACTACATAACAAAGAATCCTGACTCTAAGAACATGGGATCTTGTGAACAAATGTGACTCCTGCTCAAAACAACTTGGGCGGACAACAGCTCAGCTCAGCTGTCGTGGATTTTCAGCTTTTCACACGACATCAAGACAGAATTTTCACACAGGACAACTTTCCTCCCACACTACAGAATGTTAAATCATAAATAGTTATCATTTTTAAATCAGGGCCACAGCTGGACTGTAAGTAGATCACAGGGATTGGATTTTGGGGTATAAGATTGGATGTTACACACCCCACGGCATAAAATCATTTAGGAAGATAACATCCAAGACCAGTATAAGGTAGGGATATCTTCTCCATCTTCCGGAGCCAGGCATTAGCTGATCTAGCACACACTGGAAATGAAACTGGATGCAGATAGAAACAATTCACATAGAAATTAAATTAATTAATTAATTTTAAAAATCAACATCAGCGCATTAGAAAGTGGGTTGGAAGTTTTACCAGGGAGGGATGATATCTGGCATTTGTTTTAATGACAAACTGGGGAAAAAGGCATGGCTGTCATGAAACAGGCAATAAACAAACCAGCCTTGTACATCACAGAACGGCATAATCATTTATCTAAGAGAAATAACCATGTGAGATCAATAAACCAATTTCTGTTTGTCATGCCCAGTTTCTGAATGTACGACTATGCATTACGTCAGGTCTTTCTCTGGCTGTGCTCCCGACCCCAACACACACTCCTCCATTCCTTTCGACCATCCCTCTCTCTCTCCCACTCCATCACTCTACCCCTCCCTCTTGCTGTGCTGGGAAGAGGACTGCCTCTGAGGATGGCTAAATGAAACCAACTGCTCTTTTTCCAGTCTGTCCAGGACAAATCACCATCGCTGGGCCCCCTGCTCCGTTTTTCTAATCAACCACACACGGCATGGACAGTTCATTCAATAAACACACCCACATTTACACAATATGTATAATACACTGCTGCACACTAACACAATCCAGATGTAGTAATGTGCCATGATCCATGACAAGACTGGAACTCTGTGATGTATCGACCCCACTCACACACACTGGCTGTTTCTCAATCAGTTTTTCTTGTTGTTTTCACATTCTTGTGTACTCTTTGACGTCGTAGTTCTCTGTCCAAGACAAGCTTGTAACAGAAGAACTTAGAAAAAGAAAGACTTATTTGAAAGGCAAAGAATGCTGTTACAAATCAGTAATTCCATTTTCAAAGCCCAACGCTGAGGTTTGTTCTGAATTTTTGTCAAGGTGACCCAGGTGATAAAGACAAGTGGATGCAAAAGTAACTACCACTTGGGGTGAACTATTAGTGATGACTGCATTCAATATAGCTAGTTAAACTACCGGAATTAAGTATTAGCTGTCAGGAAACTTGGCTTAATCCGGTAGTAAATATAGCTAACTAAACTATCGGAAATTAATTATTAGCTGTCAGGAAACTTGGCTTAACCCTGTGGCAAATACAGCTATCTAGCTAAAGTACTAGAATGAATGATTAGCTGTGAGGAAACTTTTCTTCATTCTGTGGTAAAAGCAGCTTGCTCGCTAAGCTAACAGAGTTCATTATTAGTGGTAAGATAAGGTCGCGGTAGCTGTGGTAATCACAGCTAGATAACTTTAGCTTGAATTTTATTGGCAAGGATACATTCTGTGGTAATTATAAAAGCGCAACTAATTAACTTTATCTTTAGTAGCATCATGAGTAAAAGCACTGTTTCCACTAAGGTAGGAACATCACACAGCCAGAAACTGCTTACACTCAGCTAAAGGCAAGTAACAAGGGAGTGCGTTTCCATTCTCATATACTTTGGCCTATATATAACAGACAGACAGACAGACAGACAGACATAGATAGATAGATAGATAGATAGATAGATAGATAGATAGATAGATAGATAGATAGATAGATAGAGTTAATTGGCCAAATACTGTATGTAGAAATGACAAATCCAAATGTTTATGGACTGCTACCTTTCAGTCAGCTGCTCATTACCAATTTTTGAGAAAGAAAACATTTCAGTCATTGTGGTTTGGGAGAAAATAGGGTGCTGACGTAAATATGTGATTTGCACAGGGAATTAAATGAGGTTACATGTTTCCTGTATAGTTCCACCCAACTCAAATAAAAAATCTCGCCCCTAAAAATACCAATATTGTTCTTTCCTTTTCATTTAATATTTCTGCACATAAGCTACAAATAATGGAGAAGCAAATACAACAAAAATAATAATAATAATAATAATAATAATAATAATAATGAGCAAGTTGAGTGTTGAGTGTTATCTTGTGACATTATTGCCTCCTCTATCTAAAAAAAGTCTTACCATTATCACTTCTGTAATCAGCATCAATGACCACCATTGGTTTTGTGGAGGTTTTGCTGTTCATCATCATTTTAATGATGGTATCCCCACTGACAGATGTGCAGGCGTCGTTAGGATGCATACACTGCGTGGAGAAAAAGAAAAAGAGAAAAAAAAAAACACAGCTGAAATCTGAGTGTGATCACCAACACACAACACAGCACCATCATACACATTCATCAAATGAAAAATAACACACACCCTAACACAGAGCAGAAATGTCATTTAGTTTTGATATTTGAAACTTTAGATTAGGTTAGATTAAAAACCAGCGTAAGGCATGTATGGTGAAAATATGGAGAGGAAAAAAAACAAAACAATTAAAGCCATATGAATTGTTCAAATGTTGATCAAATATTGCTTTGATCTCAAAGAGTTTATACTGTACAGGACTGTGTTTTACATTTCACTCCGCGTATGTTGGTCCAGACTGTACTCACTCAACAAGGTTAATCTGAGTCAGCTGTGACATCATGTGTACAACAAATTTTTCCATAGAAATGAAAGCCACAATGTTAGAATCGTTAAAGATCACTCACTTATGCATTATTACTCCTAGGGGTATTACAGTCATTTTTACAGTTTCATAGCCTAAAATTAACATGGTTTATCACGGTATCACTGTACAATTATAAAATCTTTGTATAAAAGTCTTTTGCACATATTTGAATACAACTATATGACATGTGCCACTAAAAAAAATGCTTAAAAAATTTTATATTCTTTTCTAAGTTGGTACAAAAAGATTGATTAAATTATATTACTGAAAGCAACTTAAATGAAAAGTAGAATCTTCGACGTATTTACATGAATTTCAGATTTTCTTAGCATTATGTCCCCTTTTTACTTTATTGACAGTGACCATATGATCCATTTTACAACCCCAACTCCGAAACAGTTGGGACACTGTGTAAAATGTAAATAAAACAGAACGCAAAGATTTGCAAATGATTTCTTCACAAGAGAACATAGAAAACATATCAAATGTTCAAAGGGAGAACTTTTACTATTTCATGAAAAATATCAGCTCATTTTGAATTCGATGGCAGCAACACGTCTGGGACGGGGGCAGTAAAAGGCTGGAAAAGTAAGTGGTACTAAAAAGAAACAGTTGGAGGAACATATTGCAACTAATTAGTTTAAGTATGAACAGGTCAGTAACATGATTGGGTATAAAAAGAGCATCTTAGAGAGGCAGAGTCTCTCAGAAGTAAAGATGGACAGAGGTTCTCCAATCTGCAAAAAACTGTATCTACAAATGATGGAACAATTTTTTCAGAAGTTCCTAAATGTAAAATTGTGAAGAGATGTAACATCTCATCATCTGCAGTACATAATATCATCAAAAGATTCGGAGAACCTGGAGAAATTTCTGTGTGCAAGGGACAAGACCGAAAATCAATACTGGATGCTCGTGATCTTCAGGCCCTTAGACATTACTGCATTAAAAACAGGCATGATTCTGTCATGGAAATCACTGCACAGAAATCATTATCTGTGAAGACAATTTGCCATGCCATCCACAAATGCTGCTTAAAAGAAGCCATATGTGAACATGATCCAGAAACGCTGTCATCTTCTCAGGGCCAAAGCTCATTAAAAGTGGACTGTGCAAAACTGTTCTGTGGTCAGACGTAAACATGGACGCCAATCCTCTGGACTAAATAGGAGAAGGACCATCTGCCTTGTTATCAGAGCTCAGTTGAAAAGAATGCATCTCTGATGGTATGGCGTGCATTAGTGCCTGTGGAATTGGCAGCTTGCACATCTGGAAAGGCACCATCAGTGCTGAAAGCTATGTACAGGTTTAAGAGCAACATATTCTCCTTTCCAGACAACATCTTTTTCAGGGAAGGCCTTGCAAATTCAGCAAGACAATGCTAAACCAAATACTGCAAATCTATTACAACAGCATGGCTTTATGGTAGAAGAGTCCGGGCTCTGAAGTCCCGCCTGTAGTCCAGACCTGTCACCTATTGAAAACATTTGGCTCATGAACTGAAGAATTTGACAAAGAAGACCCAGGACTGTTGAGCAGCTAGAATCCTAAATCAGACAAGAATGGGACAACATTCCTCTCCCAAAACACAGTGTCCCAACTTTTTTTGGAATTAGCTCAAGTCCATCAGTGTCGTCTGAAGACATGCTTGAAAGACATTAGGCATGAGGAAAAACTGATGGGCAAAGCAGTTAACATGGTCACTATCACACATTTGCTGCCATTTAAATAGGGGCCTACAAATAGTGCAGAAACCTGAGTATTTAATCTTTATGATATTGAGGGTTTATCAAAAAATTCTAATGTGGCCTCAGACTTTTGGACCCCACTGTATGTCTGATAAGTAATGCTCCCAGATATCTGTAGCAATTATTATCAATTTACATTGGCTAAGTAAATTCTGTATATATCAGAGAGATTGGAGGTTTGTTTGTCTGTTTTATTTAAAGTTTGACATGACAGGATATTGCGAACAAAACCCTGAAATGTGTCAAACATACAC
>JAOVYU010000022.1:18858847-18869766 GCA_025674565.1 Synodontis membranacea
GTGTGTGCTTGTGTGTGTGTGTGTGCTTGTGTGTGTGTGTGTGCTTGTGTGTGTGTGTGTGCTTGTGTGTGTGTGTGTGCTTGTGTGTGTGTGTGGAATATCGTGGTTTGGACTGCTTCCCCTCTACTCCAGTGCTACGGCTCACATTACTGGTTGCGCAATACTCTCTGGCAGAACACACATTTTGGCCCATGTAATCACACACACACATACACACACACATACACACACTACACCACATTACAATATACCAGAACTCAACCAAACCAGATTTCATACAATATGCATGCTCTGGCAGGTAGTGGAGATGGAAAGCTGGAGGGGATTTTTAAATGCAACATAAAAAATAAATGTTGTTAAATCTATCCTTTTTTCAGACTGCCAGACTAAACAAACACAGTTCGCTTTCGCAACCACGGCTGGATTTGCTCAGTGTTTGGGGTCTGTTGTCTCGACAACACAGTCGTTTCCCTGCCAGTTAGGCCACTGTTACATACTAATCATCAGAACCTGTTAACCCTTTCAGACCAATCCAACAGCGATCTCAGTTTATGCTCATGTACTTTTTTTTTGTTGCTGTTCTTCAGCACAGTAGCTTAAAATGATGGGCTTCATAATTCTGAAATTCAATAAAACATTAGCTTTTATACATCACAGTTTTCCTGCCTGCCTGCCTGCCTATAGTTCAATTTTCATCTGTTCTTTTGTGTATGATGTACAGAGACACTTTTGATTTAGACACCTTTGAACCTTCTGGCTCACGTAGGCCCATGAATTTGGTTCAACCTTTTTTGATTTATGCTATGCATAGACAAAGTCTATCGTCATGTTCACTCCGTGACTGCATGAAACCATACGCTTATTATCTCTGGAAATATTATCTTCTGGTAGGTGCACTACAGTCAGTCAACCATTCCTCCATTTGTCTTTAGTAGCCACATTATCCTGGTCAGGGTTGCGTGGATCCAGAGCCTATACCAGGCATAATGGGTCTGAGGTCGGAATGCACACTCCGCAAGTCACTATACACACACATTCACACACTCATTCACACCTAGGGACAATTCAGAGTAGCCAGTAAACTTGCTGGCATGTCTTTTGCCAGTGAGAGGGACCCAAAAAACCCAGACAGAATTCACATGGACACGGGAAGGAAAGGCACAGAAGCATGGCCCAGACAGTAACCCAAGCTCAGGATCGAACTGGTGACCAAGGAGCTATGAGGCAGCAATGCTACCTGCTGCAGCAACACGATGCATTGCCCCGAAAGACCTTAATGTGGGTGCATAAGAGGCAATGTATGATATAGACAAACTGTGGTATCCCGTGCACCAGTCATCTTCTGATTTCTTTGTTTGACTCATCCAAACACGCTGGCAAGTCAAACTGGCAGCAGTCCGAGAAGATACCTCCATGTCAAATTCCCCTCTGCTGGCACTGAGGGAGGGTAAAATAGATGGAGTGATGACAGTGGAGGAAGAGACCAGGGCTCACAGCATCCTGCCCAAGCTGTTATTGGCAATTGGCACAAACTAACACCTGGCTCAACTCCCAGTGCATTCTCCATTTCAGCACTTAAACCTGAGCACCTCTGCATCATAACGCCGCTGGGGACACGCTCGACGCTCGGAGGGATCCATAACTCTTAGAAGCAGTGTATGAGAGAAAGAGAAAGACAGAGACACCAAAAGAGAGAGTCAGAGAGAGAGAGCGAGAGAGAGAGAGAGAGAGAGAGAGAGAGAGAGAGAGAGAGAGAGAGAGGATGAGAAAGAGCATGAGATGGCGAGAAAAAGCTCAAAAAGCACACACTTTACATGTTTCATATTCACTTTCACTCCTTACTTCCGGTGCGAGCTCAATCTGAAAGCTAAGTTCTACTTTGCGTATGAGAGTCATTACCATTTAATGTTAATGTTAACACCAATTTCTGATATTAATCTAATAGGGTTAGAGTTAGGTACTGTAACATGCACCCAGAAATGATTGTGTAAGCTTGCATATTGTGATCTAAACAGTAAAGGGAAACTTTTGTGGAGAACTGAAAATGACTGATTTTCAGTAATTGAGTTATTATTGCAGTGAGAGTATAAAGCATCAGGCGAAAGTGTAAAGCATTCAGAACATCTGGCAGTGTTCGTAAAAATTGTAGTTAGTGTGTCACAGTGGGGGCATTTCTCACTGAAGTTGAATCGGACTGTGCTTAGTGTAACTGAAGACGGATACACTCTAGGTTCATGATTCTTCTTAGTTTTCCGACCTTGGTCCTGCAATATAACTGCCCTCTATAACTGTCCTGCTTGATTTCATCAGAGTCACTGTGTGAGGAAAGTGGAACTGACCAACCAGGGCCCTTAGATCAAGATGACCCCTTTAAGTCAACAGCCCCCTTAAGTCAATCACAAACTTTTTTTTCCCCATTTGAAATTGAAAGTAAACAGAACGTTTAAAAAAAATAAAATAAAAAAATGAAACAAAGAAAGTAAAGGATCAATTATTTAAATATTTAATATTCAAGATTCTGCAGTATTTTTAGGAATCTAATTAAATGCAAGCAAATGTGTGATATTGAAAATGTGAACTCTTTTGTACAAAAGGTTAACTTTTTCTCGAGTCTTGTCCATTCCATTAAAGATGTTCATATGGCACTCCAGCTGATCTGCTATCACATGAACCATCAGCTTTTGCAAACTGGTAGAGTCCATGCCAGCTCCACTACACACTGTCATTAAAGCAAAAGGGGGACAATATCCATCTAGATGATTGCACTTAAGCTCTTGCTGAAAATGTAATCTGTACTGAAAATCTTTGCATGAAATTAGAAAATAACACAAAAAAGAAACATTACTAGAGGTTCTCGGTCTTTTGGATATTAAGTAGGCTAATACCTATAGTCATAAGGGAATAGGGAGGTACGGTGTCAGCCACAGTAGAGTGGGTGTGGCCACGGTGCCTGTCAATCACTTAGTAGAAGGTTGCAGCCACCCTGATGTTCACTCTTAAAAGATAACATTTTATTCCTTCCATAGATAAATGGGTGTTCATGCAGACTGGTTAAACACTGAGGAGAAAGTAGTAATTGGATTTTTAAAATCAGTAACAAATACAAGAAGTTAGCAAGTAAAACAGTACCAGTCTCCGTTCACTGATCACGTATCAAGATTACTACCTTGGAAAGTTGACACACAACCCTGGCTTTTCACAAATGCGTTCATGCTGCAAATGTGTAAGTATGCCTTAATTTATTTTTTGAGGAGAGCGAGGAGATAAAGGACATTTCTATCTGTAAAATGTATTTATTTCCCAATCATAAAGGCTGATCAGATATATTTATGCAGAACAGACTGAACTCAATTGACCAAAGTGCAAAAAAAAAGATGCAATTGAAATATGATTGCCTCAGCAGTCCATGTCAAATGAATGACAGGCAAAAAGGTTCATGCAGGCAATTAGATCAGGGGCAGATTTTCGATTGCAATAGGCAAAGAAAATAGGGACCTTTTTTTTAACATAGACTGGTGTTGTTGAAAACACATATGTATTTACCAGGAGTGAATACTGGTTTGCGATTTCCAGCTGTCCACAGCACCTGAGCTGCATAAGTCCAAGCTACCCTCGAGACCCAAAGACCACAGTGGAGACAGTGAAGGGAGGTACGACAAAAATGTCAGGATACACAAAGACATGTTCACGCAACAAGAGTTAACTTTTTATCCCCATATAAAAGTTTAGGCAGTCCATTCTTCTTTACTAAAAATCTGTTGAGCTTGTGTAGACTGCATTTCCTGCATGCTGGAGCTATGGAGGAATGCTACAATGCTGGCATGAATGATGTGAAGGAAGAGGCTCCTCAGTGAGCTCATTGTTTTAAAGAGCAGGTCACAGCAGGAGACTGTGCTTAACCCATGTGCTGTTCAGACCGCGAAGACATTGTGTGCCTGCTTTGCCAGTTCAGCAACAGCTCCAGAGTCAGTTTCCCTTCTAAAGGTAAAGTCTGGGCAGAAATTCAGATAGTCAAGTCAAGTCAAGTGAGCTTTATTATTTCAGCTATCTACAGGTGATACAGTACATAGTGAGATGAAACAACGTTCCTCAGGACCATGGCGCTACATAAAAGACACAGAGTTACAGAAAGTGCACGTATGTCACATAGAGAGGCAAGACCACATAAAGTGCACGTGTGCAAACGTGCAAACATCAAAAGACATTAAGACAATCAGACAGACAGACAGACAATACAGTGCAAACCAGCACACAGTCCTGATGAGGTGCAGAAAGTAGTGGTAAAGGAAAGGTTATGTGCAAAACATTAATGTAAACATAGACTGGTGTATAGTGGAGGAGACATGTTGATAGTGCAAAAAGGGTTCAACGGTGCAATGGCTGTGTGTGTGCGTGTGTGTGCGTGTGTGTGTGTGTGTGTGTGTGTGTGTGTGTGTGTGTGTGTTTCAGTCCAAATATACAATTCTTCCCTGAGGAAAACACAAATAACTTCCGAGAAAATATCCAGGTCCTGACAAAGAATATAGTTCCTACTAGCCTTGTTTACTTGTTTTTGGTATTTGTTTACTTGTTTATGGTGTTACGATCAGGTGCATCAAGTTGCACTGTGTTCATTTGTGAACAAATGAAATCTGTGCACAAACAGGATATAGATTCAGAGTTAAGAGATCGGGCCTGTCAGCACTTTTCTTAACGCACATCACCACAGCATCTCTCGCTTGACGATGGGAGGGAGTGGGGAATTTCCGAGCACGGGGCCATTTGTGAGGACCTGACAAAACAAGCAACGCTGCCTGACTCCGCCGTGAGATCCAGAAATAGGTGCGAGTCACTACGAACACACCCTTCACACTCACACATACACATGCACACAATGTCTCATACAGCACGCTGAAAAGCCCTAACACACTTCACTCACTCTTCCTCTCAGTGGGGTCTAAAAGATATCCAAGGCCTCGGCAACTGACTTATTTCGGGTTCTTTTTATATGGACGTGCTCTAGTTGTTGAGTGTCGAGGTCTCATCGGTTCAGTACTAAAATCCCACCTGCCATTTTTAGCTCTGGTCTTAAACAGAAGCACACCCTTCAGTCACCCTTTACTTTTCAAACCAGCAGCCATCTCAAAACCTGAAAGAGCACCTTTATGTCTGGCTTTATGAGACATGAGATAGGCCTGAGGCAGGCCACAGAAGCCTCCAGTGCCACTGGTAATAAATTTCCAATCAGTCAAAGGAACAAAGTGATGATAAAGAGTCTTTGTGCCATGTTGCTGCAGGTTTGCGGTTATAGGTGCTGAGACGAAGGGAGTGTGAAGTGATGAGGAAAACAGGTCCTACCTGCAGAAGCCACGCTGCTGAGGGCAAGGAGCAGGACGACTACCAGGCGTGTGTGTCCCATCGTGCAGGAGAAGTGAACGCAAGAGACTTCCAAGAGTGAGGGTTTCTCCTCAGTAGACTCCACAACAGAACGCCACCTGAAAAGCACAGACAGAGAAACGGTTATTAATTCTGCTTTTCTTTTCTTTTTCCCTCTCTCTCTCTCTCTCTCTTATTTTTAAAGTGTACATTTTGTCTTATTTTTCTTTAAAATTCACTTATTTTGTAACTCAAGCTTAGGCAAAACAAATTTAACTGTTAACCCAATAAAGTACCTTGAATGGAATGAAATGAAATTAGGGCTGCACAAGTTCTGACAAAGTAAGCATAGTGGGACTATGTCGCTACGCGTTATAAAGACATTTGTGTGGCGTTCTGTACGTTCTCCCTGGGTTCATGTGGGTTTGCTGAGAGCTCTCTGGTTTCCTCCAACCTCCCAAAAATGTGCAAGTGGGTGGATTGGTCATGATAAAGTACCCCTAAGGGTGACACATGTGAGTGCAAGCGTGCATGGTGCATAGCACTGGACTGAATTCCGATCCAGTATGTATTCCCACCTCCCTTATTAATGAATGAAAGAAGGAATGAATGAATGAAAAACATTATAAATTGGTAATGTGAGGTGTAGTGATTCAATTCTATGTGATTAGATGCGAAAGCCATCTCACCCAAAGCCAACTGGGATTGGATCCAGGTTCCCCACCACCCTGAAGGAAAAGAGGAATAGACGACATATGGATGTATGGATGGATGGGTGGATGGATGGATGGATGGATGGATGGATGGATAGATGATCGATTTTTTTTTATTTTTTGTTGTGCCCCCAATGTTGTGCTATTGACTAACACATAATATTATGCAGTCCACAACAGAGTTTAGAGAGAGGAAGTGAAAGAGCAGGTAAGTGTCAGATTCGGTTTCTAATTAGCAGAGAAAAATTTTCCCATCTGAAGTTCTAAAGCCATGACAAAAATATAAATTGCTGTGTTTCCATACACTGGTTTACTGCTGAATGCAATCAACATTATTACACAAAAAGAGCACCATCCATACACACAATCACAAAGAGCCTCTCATTTATTCTACGGATGTTTCAGACGTCTCTCCTTATCTATATGCCTACTTTACTCGTCAGACAATCATAAAAAAAATCTTTTGAATATGTGCAGAACAAGCAATCACATTAAATGCATGGATGGAATCTTCCACTGTGGTACATCCTGAAAAGACTGATGGGACGAGAGCAATGGAAGGGTGTGTGCTGAGGAACTTTTTTCTCTCTCTCTCTCTCTCTCTCTCTCTCTCTCTCTCTCAATCACTCTTTCTCCCTTATTCTCTTCTCACTCCCTCCTACCCATTGCACACATGAGCATGCACACGCACACACACACACACACACACACACGTACACACACCATCCCTCTCTCATTCTCCCTCTTGGCCCTTGTGATTCTGAGCAAGATGGAGAAAATAGACGAAACTGACACCGGACTAAAGAATCACCAGGGTGTCCAGGCAAAGAGGATTAACAGGTGGCCAGATTTAATCACAAGAACCCCAACTGACCCTCCATGCTCCATGCAGCCTGAGCTAAACACACACAGCAGCACACACAACTTTACATCATCCATTATACTTCACGCACTTCTGCTACAGTCAAGTCCAAAGGGGTATGAGTCCGCTCCATTTTAAACCACTTCTAAAATCCTGACATGCACTGTATTCTTGGACCAACTGGCATGGATTAATTCCAATACAAGAAGGAGATTTACATTAGAAGGACAGGACAGAACCAAAGAACGTGCATGCAAGGACAGACAGAGCACTGCTAAGCAAAAGCCAAATTCCTGTTAGACTTCGCATATGACAGTAGCTGTTACTCTATAGAGGGAAAAGACAATCAAATGAACCCAAACTGGTGTTGCAGGACTTTGATGTCTACGACATAAACAGGAAGGTCCGCTGTGCATCTGCTCAGCGTCCCGCCTACAACACTCACTCGGTCATGCTGACGCTGTCTTCAAGCAAAGCGAGTGTCCAGCTTTTTGCAAAGATACACAGCACAACGTTCGGGCCTTCCGAGGACAAAAACCTTCAGGAATTTCCATTTTGTCTTCAGTCCTATGGAACGAGCGTGCATGAGGAAGTACGTTTACAGGGGTGATAAACGTGAAACCGCGCTTGGCAGAAACATCTGGAAATCAGATGTTTCCAGAAAAGCAGGACTACACAACAGGTTTCCATTGCCAGTAAGTAGCAGGGATTCCAAGGCCTCCACCCGTCTCAAATTTAGATGGAAATGGTGACGGAAGCAGTGCACTCAACACTGTATCATTATAGATTCGATACCAAAAGCACGGTTATGTTAAAGCTAATATCCTGTTCAGAACGAGACAGGATCACTGTGTCTTTTAGGAGCTCGGAACAAGGCAGCTTGGTGAATTCCATAGACGGAAACACACCGAGTCCAAGTGAAACAGGCATGGTCGCCGTGTCTACAGTGCACCATTTGACTTACCTTGGAAGTGGGAACACTTTTGTTAGCTACGATTTAGTCAGCGATCTGTCATGAGCGATCTATAATTCACCAGCTTACTATTCAACACAGCATATTTGCTACTCGGCTACTGTTCATGCTGTGAGCGGCCATGTTGATCTGACATCACCTGGTGAAATCATAGAAGGGAGACCACGCAGAGTAGGAACTGGTGAGGTGTTTTTATTCATTTTCTTAGGTTTTTTTTGCTTAGAAAGGGATCCAAAATTATGAGTTAAAACCTTTTTTTTTAAAACTGAATGTAGCATTAGTCCCAATGAAGAAGACTCTTTGCTTGTCAGCGTGTGCTCACACTCGGTTCAATTGCCTCATACTGCACCAGGGAGCGATTGTCCCCCGTCCCCGTTCCCGATGATCTTCACGCTCACACTCACAGAATGTCCTCATAGAGAAAGCATTCTAACTTAGAATGATGGAAACTGTTTTAACATTGTGGCTTATCTTGGGCGCAGTGACACACGGCCCTCTCACATGCCGTTTATTGAAGATGAAATTATTAAATGTGGAATTACGAAACACGGTAGTTTTCAGCAAATTGTGCTGCGTGCATAAGAAGATTTTTACGAAAGCAGCCGACATTGCAGGAGGAATCTGCAGCTCTGCTCGCACACTACAATCTGTGCCCATCCATAAGGTTAGAGCCGAACCCGTCACTGACCCTAATATTCTCCAGTGAATTGAAAGGTGCACATTCAAGGTCGGAGCCTGGGTGCAGTTAATGATCACATTGTGACGGGTCAATCGATCCGGCCTTCGGAGATCGAACGGGAGCAGTTTGGATCACCTAGTGGGAGTACACCCTTGTACGTCTCGTCGAATGTGGCGTGGCTTCTCAGTCCCAGTGAAGGAGGCGTGGCTGTCAGTTCAAATTAAGGAAGCAGGGCATGTCTTCCTGTCACAATTTACTTTTTTTTTTTCTTTTCATTATAACTTAGCAGAATGCACCGAATAACACTTTCTGGCATCAACGCGGCTTCTCATGTTACTTCGTCAGTTGCTTTAAATGTGTCATTTAATCAACTGTTAGTCAAGAATTGATATGCGCATCAAGATGTCTCAGAAAGAGACACTCTAAGAGAAATAACGAAGATGCTCATGAGAATAACCACAACAATTATCGATCGCGCAGGTGTATTGTGCCTCTGAAAACCTCAGAGCAACCCCGAACCACACACATATTAAGAGAATGAAAAACCTCATTCAGATCAGCAGTCATTAAGATATGCAGTGTCTCTTTCTTTTCCCTCACTCGCTCTCTTCTGTTTCTTCATTCTCTCTCTCTCTCTCTCTCGCTCTCTCTCTCTCGGGTGAAAAGGGCTAAGGTGCAGTCTTCCCTCTCTCTCAGCAAACAGCTGCTTTAACAAAGAAGCATTCACACACAGCAGCAGCTGCTGAAGCAGGGAAGTCGTTTCAAGAGAATCTCAACAAATACCACACCTCCAGCACCTTAGCCTGGGTCACGACACGGTGTTTGATTTGTGCCCCAGAATCACACACACACACACACACACACACACACACACACACACACATTACACGCACTCACAGTACACATGCAGAGTGAAGCTTTTCATCCTGCTCTTGGGATGGGTGTGTGTATATGTGTGTCTGTTATCAAAGGCTGGTGAGAGTGTGACACTATTAATGCACAATCACAGGAAGGTACATATCTGACAGCAGCTCCAGGTCAGCAGGGGCTATTGTTAGCAAACCTATGTACTAAACAGTGACTAAAATAGTGCCCTCTGATATCTTTATACATATGTCAGAGTGAGGTGTTGCAGTCAACAGTGGCACTAAAAACAAATGTGATCAGACCAGTGCTTGGTTGTAAGAAGATTTAAATGACCGTGTATCTGATCACCTTGCATGACTCCATCTAAACAGCTGAGGTTCTCTCTCTCTCTCTCTCTCTCTCTCTCTCTCTCTCGCCCTTGCAAAGATTTGGTACCATGACACACGACAAGCCACAGGCTGGGAAAGTCATCAGTGAAACCAGACTGAACATAATAAGTAGCTAGGAGATACTCTGTGCTGTATTGTGGTGTAGGAGGCCTGGAGGCTGCCATCTGGTAAAGTGAGTGATAAATCACACTAAAGACAAAGCCAGAACAATATACATAACATTACTACCTCTATTTGCATTGATTATCTGTTGCTTTGTATTGACTTGCTAATCACGTATCTATACTCTTAACAACCTCCTTAGACTTGGAGATGAGGTTTAGGATTTCCAAAACCCCAAAATTCTGACTGGATCATAAGTACATATCTCTGAAAAACCAGTCTACGATTTAATATATTAAAAGTATATGCTGTACAATCACTGATGAATGGAGTGGAAGCAACTGGGAACATACCACAGCTTTTACCAACACACGCTAGACTCTTGTACTAATGTCAAGGTATGCCACGTGTGAGGTCAAGGTTGCGTAACGGCCTTCCAGATGTGTACAGTAGGAATGTTGATGAGGTGCTGGGTCCAAGATAAAGACACGGCCAAAGGCTAAGGCCTTGCTCCACTGACCACGGACCTTGCTCCACTCATCTACAATACACAGGGTAGGCTATCATAGCGTGACGCACAAACATTTCCTTCTCACAGCGAATTTAAAAAAAAAAAGGTATGATAAAGTGACCACTCTTGGGACCCAAATGAGGACATTCTAGACTTTAAACAGCGAATCAGTTTTAAACAATTTGAAAATCTAGCACTACGGGCATCTCTCCTGAAATTATTTTTTGTACGAATGATAGACACAAATCAGTCAACAACTCTGAGCTAACATACAACGGAATTCAGTACAATGCACCGTCTTTGTTGGGACCGAAAACTAAAAAGGCCACACCTGCTTTACTGAGACTGACAGCTACAAGTACGGAGGCTATGCCACCTTCAGTAAGACTGACACATACAGAGGCCACACCTCCTACACTCTGAATGACAGGTACAGAGGCCACACCTACTTCACTGAGACTGACACAT
>JAOVYU010000022.1:18883828-18894073 GCA_025674565.1 Synodontis membranacea
GTGTATATGCTGAATTAGATTTCTAGTGTTAGTTGTAAAATAACGTTGTCAATTAAGAATATAATCTCATCAGTCCAAGTGCTGATGGTATAAATGGACATAATGTATGTGGTAGCTTAGTGGTTAGGCTGTTGGACTATTGATCGGAAGGTCATGAGTTCAAATCCCAGTACCACCATGAGCTGCCACCTATTGGCCCCTGAGCAAGGCCCTTAACCCTCAACTGCTCAGTTGTATAAATGTGATATATGTAAGTCGCTCTGGATAAGAGCTTCAGCCAAATTACAATAAATGTAAATGGCCCAGGAGCTAAGCAGCATATTATAACAGACACAAACCTGATTGTTCTTATTTTATACAAAATGTCCCTGCATGGAGGCTACAGCAATGTGGTCTGTGAAAATAAACAAGTAGTCATTACTATTATCAAATATACATGATTTATATTGTATATTATTTATATATTAAAGAGTCAGGTGGCCAACAGGGCAGCATTGCTCCATCACAGGTATGAAGAATGCTATTCCATAAAAGACCTGTTAGATGGAGCATCTTAAAGGCATGAGGAGACCACTTATTCAGAATCAGAATCAGAATCAGAGTTATCAAATCAGAATCAGAATTATTAAAGTATGTCACAGGAATAGCCAGCATAATTATGTGTTCATTACAAAGTTGATCGATTTCATCGTTGATCGAATCCGAAATATAATCACCAAACCACCAAGAAAATTGAACCTGACGTCAGTAAAGCCTTCGCCAATCACCAGGAGCGCAGTGCGCATGCGCTGTAACACCACATCTCCTCCCTTCCCCAGCCCTCTCGGCTCTGTCGTATCTCTTAGTTCTCTTTGTGAGAATTTTCAAGCGGCTGGAATGAACGATAGTCGGATACCTGCGAAGAAGCTTTTAGCGAGGGCCAACGGCGAAAGCCATTAAAAAAAAATTAGTCAATAGGGACCATACAGATGAAAAGGAACTCTAGAGATACGTGGTAGAATGTTCTAGAACGGTCATGTGATGTCACGAGACCACTTATGTCGCACTTTTGAAAAAAATACTCTGACGTACGTCTTTGTTTTTTTTTTTTTTTTTTAAAGACTTCTAAGGTCGGGTACTTGATATAATTTATTTTTTTAGTGGCTTCAGTTGCACCCAGAGAGACTGACTGGTAATAAAAAAAAAATAAATGCTTTCCACCGTCTTTACAATCGTGCTTATTTTCCTCTCAGACGAAAAGAAAAAGAGAACCGGGGCACGTGAAGGGTATTGACCAATCGCAGGCCGAGTTCCAAGCAGAAGGGTATAAATAGCGGGCATGTTGCCGTGAGAGACGTCCGCCATTGAAGACTGGTGTTTTTTTGGGGGGAGAAAAATAATAATAAGAGAAATATTTGTGGGGTTTTATTTAAAAAAGAACAAACATTTAAAAGTAAAGTTTGTCTCCGGACGAATCAGTCGTTCAAGAGCCTGCATTTGGTCGTCTTTTCCAGCAGAACTTCTTCGGCACTGTTTAAAAAAAAACAGATTTTGTTGTGCCAGTGACGGAAAGGTAAATGTTTTAGTAACGGCTGTGTTTGTGTAGCTAGCGGTGGAACAACATGACCGAGTCCGAGACACTGTACAAGTCAGGGAGTTGATAGCGAGCTTACATGTCGTCTTTGGGGCGGGGATATTCAGCTCAGATAGTAGGGTTTTTTAATGCGCGCGCGCGACGTGAAGCTAAGCTACCTTGTGGTTGAATCCCAAATGGCTCCTTAGGGGACATGTAGCGAACTACAATGGGACGCTGAAGTCGTTACTTCGTACCGTACCTAGGGCACCTATATAGGGGATAAGACACTATTTAGGATACAGGCCGAGACATTTTGTTTTGTCCGCCATTTTGTTGCCTGTCCCCCCCCTCCAGCAGTCGGTTCTCGCGACCTTGAATTGAACCGTTTTTACACAAACCAGACGCGATTAGATTAGATTATGGCTCATTCGACTCCACTTATTAATAATGTATTATATTTAGTCTGTCTGGAGGAGCTTTCTTTTCCTTTGTCTGTTTAAGCACGTTATTCAGATTCACTTGATTGCGTCACACAGGTCAAAACATCTGATCAGACCAAAGAAGCGTTAGCCTCTAGTGCACGTCTTACATGTTTACCTAGATGCTTTTAAAAGTGTGTAGTGATTTAGTGTTTATGGTGCGGAAATGAACGATTCGTTGTTTTTTTTAAACCTTTTTTTAAGCGTCGCGGTACTTGGGTACTAGGTTAATTTACCCCAGGGGTGGAGTCCCGGGGACTGTGGTGTGAGCACATGGGCTACAGGATTTCAGTGTTGTGTTTCTTAACCCCTGTGGTTTATTTTTACGGGGATTTGGGAACAGTGTTAAAGTAATGCGCTGAAATGATCTCCGTGGCACTTGTGAATTAAAAAAAAAAAAAAAAAAAACCTCACTGTATGACATTGTCTAAATTCGCATTCTCATCTCCACAGCAACCGAAAACATTTAACTGTTCAGTCAGAATCCGCTTTATTGGCCAGGTATGTGTGGACTCCGGTTTTTCCATTGTTCTCTAGGTACTTAATAAGACGGGGATAAACAAACAGGACAACAATATATACAAAAACAAGAGGGATAAAGTGTAGCGTGCAAAGATGCTGGTATAACTATGAAAAATATTTTGTGTGTATATAGTTGGTTTCCAGAGTGTAAGGGAGCTAGAATAAATACTGAGAAAATATGGGAGATATATATATATATAATTGCACAAGTACTGTCTCTGACTTTGTTTCCTGAGGACAGACACCGTACATGTGTTTGGTAGTTTTTGCTCTGTAGTGTCCAGGACACACCCAGTAGTGGACCAGGGTGTGTTGAGTGTGTGATTGGTCTGGGGTGATCCTGCCTGCCCTTTTTCTGACTCTGGAATGGAGGGCAGGTCGGCATGAATTAGTTTTTCTGCTGTTCTGACTCTGTCCATTGTAGTCTGTCCTTGTCCTTTTTGGTGGCCGAACCAACCCAGACTTCTTCCTGAGTTGGTGCAGATTAAATCCGCAACGAGAATGTAAACGAAAAAAAATTTTTTTGTATTTTTCTTTCTCTCTCTCTTTATTTTTTATTTTTATCTTTTTTCTTTTCTTCTTTTTTTTTTTTTTTTTAGAAAATAAAATGTAATTTAGTTAACTCCTGTTTCTTTTTCTGTCATGTTTCTAAAGATTTTCGATCTTAAAATAATAAAAGCAAAATTCTTTTTTTTTTTTTTTTTGTAATCAAAATATAAACATGCTTTCTTGTTCTAATGTTCAGGAGGAATTAACAAACCCGTTGTTAAAATACTTGATTTGTGTAAAAGTTAATCTACTGACTGAATAAAAATAGAAATGGAAGATTTTTGTAACAATTTATGCCTGTTTTCTCATTTGTACGACCAAGAAATGTGAAAGTTGCAATGAGTTAGATGCTTGCCATCTGTATTGTTTTTATTTTTGGGTTGTGGTGGTTTTAGTTGGGTTAAACAGTAATATCTAAATAGTACAACGCTGCAAATATGGGACTTGACAAATACCGGTGGACGCTTTATGGTAACACGGTTTAAATGGAGTAATTTAAAATTGTGTCATATTTAAATTTACATAGCATTAGCCTTTTGTTTTGCTAAACTGGCATTTGTAGTGCAGATACCATTTTAATGATCTTAGTGTTTTGAGTCAGTGACCGGCGATACATATTAAATATTTATCTGCTTATGAGTTTTGATGATTTGAAGTAGACATTTCGACCTGAAGGTGTATTGTTGGGGAGGGGGGGGGCGATGTGTTGGTGTGGCCAGCAGGGGGCAGTGCATACTATTAAGCAGGACATTTTACCTGTAGAACCACAATGTCTTGCCGGTCATGCGTTTAACGACTTGTCAGGAGGTTTACTGTCACAGACTGAAATAATGAGAGTTTGGCTGTGGTTGTAGTGCGCTCCCGTTATCTCCATCGTTATTTGTAAGGTGGGCAGAATCAGGACAGCTGTCATTCCCTTAAAATCAACCATGTTTAATATGTTTTGGCTCACTGTCAACAAACCGGACAGCCCGGGATTTATTTATTTATTTATTTATTTTTTTAGAGCAAATGAGTGTGTGTGTGTGGCTGACAGAGTGAGAGCTTCCTGATTGCTATGAGAGGCCGTTTAGGGTAAAATTGCTAATTATTACTTTATTTTTTCCATTATTAATAAATTGACTGTTGGCCGCTACACTCTTTGCAGCAATGGCTTTTCTCTTGGCCATGGTGGGTTAAATGACTGTAAGTAACATGTTGAGGTGAGTTTAACAGGTGTCATTTGTTCATAGGATGTCTGACAACCAATAGGTGAGCAGCAAATCCTCAATCATCTCAGAAGTCTTGCAGTTATTGACTTGAAGATCTTTGAACTATGACTTTGCAAAATAATAGTCCGTTACTAAAACCTCTGTGAGTTGTCTTTATGCTGATCATACACTAGACAACTGAAAAGACTCTTGAAAGACTGAAGTCTGACACCCTCTTGTTCACCTACCGGTTGTCTGACATTCCACAAAGGAATGGTACTTGTTCACCTCAACATGTTGCTTACAGTCATTTATCCCACCAAAAGCCACTGGTGCAAACAGCACCGCAAGCAACACTGTTACTTATTTTTTTATTCTTATTAATAACTAATCATTTTAGAAACAATTTGCAGTTTTGCACAAAAATGGCCTTTTATACCAATCATCTCTCTCTCGTGTTTGTGTGCTCGCTCTCAAAAAATTGATTTCAAGGATATTGTATATAAGGCTATAAACTCTGGGAGAGTTGGGATGTCTTGGTTGTTGACGGTGTCCAAGTATTTATTTGCATGAGCCAAGACTTGAAACTTATGATCTTATACAACACAGTTGATTTTATCGGAACGTCAAGACACTGGAGTGCTCTACAACTTCGGCAAAACTCTCATGATTTTAGTCCAACGTTAAAAATTTGTCCATAGCAATGAAATTGCTTGAGAACTTGTTAGGTGTAAGGCCGGCATTAGACGTGAGAAGGTGTCCGACTTTTCAGAGTCGTCTTGTACACGGGCAGCATAAGTCGTAGTGTAGAGTCCATACTAAACCATGTGCTGAGAGTAAGATGGTTAAATGTAGCATGTCATATCACAGATGGATGTAGTAACTAGTGGCATTTGCAGTTGAAAATCTTCTTGTACAGAGGGATGCATTGCACTGTCAGTCAGTAACTGTCCAAAATGACCAATAAATAATACCGTTATCCATGATTGAGAGGCAGGGAAGCGATTAGTGTCTGATTTTCAAGTGGAATATTTATTTTAGTTAGTTCTCTCTAGAACAAAATCCAAATGGGTTGTAAAATACAGAGTTGACCCAAATTATCTATCTGCTTTACTTCTATTTTATGAATTTGTAACAAACAAAAAAGCAAAGAAGGGTTACAAATGTAATCTGTATTAAGCTTAAAGTGTAATGTTGGGATAATGGTAAACTATAATATGACATTTTGTGCCATCACTGAAGTGGTTGTTTGGCTGCCCGGTCTGTAGTTCTTCCTATAATCACTTATGTTTATATGAATTGTTGAATGGTGTTTGAGCAAGGTGGTTGTCTCCAGTAATCATGGACCACAAAATTACTTCATACATAAAGAAATTGAGTCCAGTTTTTGTTATGAACTACTAGCACACCTGCACCAGTGCCGTAAAGAACACTTAATCTAAATCTGGTCCAGATGTGTGCAGAGAGCAAAAATGTCTGCTGTCTCCTAGAGAAAAAAATCGTTTGGTCTGTATCCCTACATCTGTAGCATATATATGCCCCTTCAATGGGCAAGGAAAGAAGGAAAAACAAATCTATCTTTTAATTCCTCTGTTTCAACAATATGGAAAACGTTAAAACGACAAGGACTGTTTGGCTCATGGCTGCAAAGTGAAATGACTGATGACCGAGTGAAATAATTGCTTTCCCTGTTCACAGTGGCACAGGCAGTGGATGTGTAATGAATGCTGAGCTGGCCAGACACAGCTTCAGAACATCTCTCTGCGCACGTCCTTGGAGCAGAACCTGCCATGTCAGAGCCGGTGCCCAACATGATCAAGAACCCCCCTCCCCCTGAGTACAAGAACCATAAAAAACCTGGGCGCCTCACCAACCAGCTCCAGTTCCTGGAGAAAGTGGTGGTCAAAGCCCTATGGAGGCATCAGTTCTCCTGGCCCTTCAGGCACCCTGTGGATGCTGCTCAGCTCAACCTTCCTGTGAGTTGGGGGTTTCAGCTGCACAGTTTTGGGTTTTGAATGTAGTAGCAAAACATGTCCAATTACAAATTTGCAATGCACAGATTCTGTTCACTTGCAGTCTTGTACAGCTATTCACATCAGTTACATTTGGACCAATCAGTTCGTGATGTTTGCGTTGTCTGTACACAACGACTTTGCTTAGTTGATTCAGTTCATTGTTCGGATTCTCCTTTTCATCGTATTGTTAGAAATAGAAACTGACCATTG
This sequence comes from Synodontis membranacea, assembly GCA_025674565.1. Taxonomy (NCBI): domain Eukaryota; kingdom Metazoa; phylum Chordata; class Actinopteri; order Siluriformes; family Mochokidae; genus Synodontis; species Synodontis membranacea. The sequence continues at coordinate 18,890,349 of JAOVYU010000022.1, forward strand.
TTAATATTTTTATAAAGGTATTATTGTATAAGGCTCATAACATTACCTGGTAATTAGCAGTGACAAAACTTACAAGATATGACTGATTAATCTTATAGGTAGCTGATGAGCTAAACCAGGTATGTTGAAGAGCATAAAACACTAGATTATATGTAATATAGCTTATGTTTCTTAAAATTTATAAGAGGTACAGCTTTATATTGTGGCCAAATAAGAGCCACATATAGTCATTTGAAAAAGTAGGTTCAGTTGGTTTAAACAGATAGTCTGTCCTTGCTTGATTGAAATAAAAACCAGAAGTCTCACTGGCCCTTTGTGGATATAACTACAGATCATTGCCTTTTGACGTTCTCAGTCCAGTACAAGGGGACCGCAAAAGAGTCCACATTTTATTCTATTTCCAGGTCCAATTGCATCTGAACCAAGAATGAAGGTTGGTGCAGGTGTATTATAAATTGGAACTGACTGAAGTATAGTTGGAGGGCTCCAAGGGCTAGATCGAGAATTTCTGGTTTGTATTTCTGTAAGGCAGGTCTATTGGTTTGGTGAAACACAGTTTAGTGCCTTAACCATACTAAAGCCCGATTAGAAGTCAGAAAAGTTAGTTTTTATTTTAAGGCAGTTGTGATAATCATCTGCCTGAATAAAATATTAGTAATATAGACCGATCTGGCCAAATTATGCTCGTTTCATTCTGTAATTGAAACGAACCCTGGGGCCATTCTCAAGCCAGCAGTAACACTGAGGTTTTTATTTTTAAAGTCAAACGCCTGGTGTGCTTTTTCCCAGCATGAGAAACATTAGTACAGGATTTTGTGCTGGTGTTGCTGTGTTGAGAGTTAGCCACCCCCGAATATTTTATCAGCTATTGTTCTGCAGTTTCTTGCCATAGATCGACAGGATGAGTGGTGATTGTACTGTATTCAGTCTGTAAGTGCGTGCCTTCAAAGTGCAGGTGCACAAAAGCGTAGGTACTAGTTCAGATAATTTAAATTCGCACCTCTGTAAATCAGTTGTAGTGAATTGTTGGGGGGGGGGGGTTCTGTGAATGAATGAGGAATAAAATTTTCACTGTTTTTCTTCTCTGTTTTCCTTTCAGGATTATTATGCAATAATCAAAAAGCCAATGGACTTGAGCACCATCAAAAAACGTCTTGAAAACAATTACTATTGGAAGGCAATGGAATGTGTTGAAGACTTCAACACAATGTTTACAAATTGTTACGTATACAATCAGGTAAATGTTCTACTACTGTTAAAACATTTGCACATCTCTGCGTACATTCTAAATTGTTGAAGCCCAATTGAAACCCATTTTCTTTCAGCCACGAGATGATATAGTTTTGATGGCCCAAGCCCTCGAAAAGTTATTCCTTGAGAAAGTAGCTGAAATGCCACAGGATGAGTGCGAGATCACAGCAGTCACCAACAAGGCACCTCTGAAAGGAAGGAGGACGTCCGCTGCAGGTGTGCTTTGATGGATTGCAGCTTCAGTTTATTTATACTGAATGTCGCCTTGACTGATTCAGCTGCAGGCACTAATTCAAATTAGTAACAAGTAGGACGAGAGTGGGTGGGAGCAGGATGCTATTGGCACTGACTTTTTTTTTTTTTTTTTTTTTTTTTCTACTTCTTCTTTTTGTGGTTGGGTCAAGCCCACAATACCAAAAATGAGAATTGGAATGCTTCCCTGGGTCAGAATAATTCTGTCGCTTCTTTTAAAGAAGCAGATTGGGCCTGTAAGCAGCTCTAATAACAATTTAAAAAAAAGCTGAGGCACTCCTGCAAGAGATATAAAAAGCCTTTATTTGACAAGTGTTTGGACTACAAAGTCTTCACCAGGGTATGCCAAACAGTCACAGGTTTACGGGAGTGCTTCAGGTATTTTTCTTTTTTTTTCTTTTTTTGTTTTTAAGAGGAGTTTTTTTGTGTGTTTTTTTTGCAAAAAAATAGCAGTACAGATACAGCATTTGGGTTAAAGTCATCTTTTGTTTGATGACTCTGACGGCTGTTTTGTGTGCCAGATAATATAATTCAATAGGCCACTACTGTACAAGGGAAATTAGCGTAGCAATGATTCTTTACCTGAGGGTGTCTTTGCCATTTTGTCATCCTTTTTGTTTTGTGTTCTGCATACAATTTGTGCAGTTTTGTCCCTGGCGAAGAAGTAACTTGTCTGCTTGTGTGTATAACAGGACTGGGGAAAATACGGCCTCCGTCCCCTGTGTCTGAGGTTGTGTTTCAACAGACAGTGACCGTCATACCTCCTGAGGCACTGCACACTATCTCGTCCACGCCTCTGTCCTCTCAGCTTGAAGCCAAAGTTAGTCTCTTGCACATAATACAGAGGTTTTTAAACTGAGGCACAGATGTGATTCTTAACCTGTATTTGCACTGTCAGTTAAAAAAGGGTGTGAAGAGAAAAGCAGACACCACAACCCCCACGGCTCCCGTCCTTACCAGCAACGAGTCATCTTCCTGTGTCCCAGAACCGAAGGTGCTGAAGTTGTACTCACGGCCAGGCAGCAGGCGACTCATCAAGCCACCACGTAAAGACCTGCCCGAGTCTCCACGGCAGCACCAGGTGGGGCGCAGGGCCAAGCTCTCTGAAAGGCTTAAATACTGTAGCAGCATCTTAAAGGAGATGTTCAGCAAGAGACACGCTGCCTACGCCTGGCCCTTCTACGAGCCTGTGGATGCTGTGGCACTCGGCCTGCATGACTATCATGAGATCATCCATCAGCCCATGGATTTGGGCACAATTAAAGTAAGATAAAAAAAACAATTATGTAATTTGTCCTTTTTGCCTTTTTTTTTTTTTCACCCAACATGTAATTGACCATCTAAGACTTGATTGGTGTCCAAAATTTGTGGCATTAGTTTTGCACTTGAGCTACAGGTCTAATGTTTTTAATAAGGAAATGTGCAGTTGCCAGTTTAACATTTTTTTGCAAGCTGTGTGTCTAAATCATCATACACTCCTGTAATTGGCCAGTAATCTATATATACATATATAAATCTTTTCGTGTTTGAAACGGAAATGACGTATTACCACAGACCATATGACCAGAAGCTGCATAACCCGCGCTTAGCCTAGCTAAAAGCCGCTAACACAACCCAGGCCGGTCTGTCGTTTGATTAGCGTTAACATTGGCGTTAGCATTAGCGTTAGAATGAGTGGCTAATGATGGCTACCGTTATTTCAACATCTTATAGAAAAAGCTCAGGAAGTCTGCAAAAGACTTAAATATAATAAAACCCGATTCATTTAATTTGTATTCAAAAGTTTTTGGTCTCATTACGGTTCACTGCAGTTAGCAGTGGTAGCTAATACAGGTAGCTGGAGTTAGCTAGCAGGCTAGGTGTAGTTCTGCTCTGTTAGAAGAGGCTGTTAATTTTAATATAATTTAATAACTTTATATTCAAATATAAAAACTTTAAACTCAAATATTAAATTAATATAATTTAATATTTGTCTCTATATTCTGCTTCACTGCTGTGGCGAATTATTATTTATCAAAATGTCAGACATCCCAACCTGCAAAAACTCATTTCCGGGAGGTCCCCGACAGTTTATTTGAGTTATTTATTTATTTGTTTTGACCGAGACTTATTATTATTGTCAATGTAGAGTTTTAGTGCTGAATATAAAGTCACTTACACTATAGCAGCTATAAACGGTCGTTCCCTCTCCAGCCTCTTTATTCTCTCAGAAATAATCTATA
>JAOVYU010000022.1:18894699-18907298 GCA_025674565.1 Synodontis membranacea
ATATAAACTTCTTTTCGCGTTTGAAGCGGAAACGACGTATGACCGGAAACAGCGTGACTAGCGCTGGCATCTAATCTAATTTCATGCTATTCTATGTTTATAAATAAATATAAATAATTTTTTTCCCTTTTTTTCAGCGGAGCCACTGAGTATTCAGCTGATCTTAAATAGATTTGCTTTTGTGGTGTATGTTACAGAGTTCTTGATTAAATTGAACAAAAGCATACTAATGCTATAACTGTTTAAGTATAGATTATTATGCAGATTATGAAATGTGGTTGGTTGTGCAGTCGTTTAGCCATGCAGTTAAATACTTTGAAGACAAGTTTCTCATATGTGAAGCTTAAACCTTGTAACAACCAATACAGACTTATGACACCAAATGTTTTGTGGTTGATTAAGTACACTTGGCACAGAGCTGGCCTTAGAGTAAGATTAAGCTGTTGCTTTAAGTTGATATGTTTAATTTTAAATATTTTTGATTTATAATTAAGTCATTTGCTAAAGTCTAGTAAACATCCTGTTTTCTCTAGCTAATTGAATGCTTATTTGTTGTACATGCATCTATCAGTGTTGGTTCCTATTATATTATGTTGCTTAAAAGATGCAAAACTAGAGACAAATGCAGTCAGTTATTTTTTTTCCCATCTCAAGGCCACTTGAAAATGATGAGGCAAAATCAGCCATTCTGGTAAAAAGCCAATTTATATATTGCTTAGACCCCTCATTAGTCTGGAGCCAGAGCAGGGGGAATTGTACAAGTGTCACTGCTTGCTTTGTTAAAACTGTTGAGTTCAGATGATTGGTGATCTGAAAGTTTTTGTAGCGAAAGATGGGTAGCTGACACATTACTGGCTTCCCTCCTCAGAAAAAGATGGAAAGTCGTGAATACACGGACGCTTTGCCATTTGCTGCAGACATCCGTCTTATGTTCTCAAATTGTTACAAATACAACCCACCAAGCCATGAGGTTGTGGCTATGGCCAGAAAGCTCCAGGTGAGTGTGCTCATCTCGTTTTTTTGAGTAGAAGTTATAGTGACCTAGTGTACATTGTAAGAGAGACCACTGAAATTTAATGCTCGTCTCCCCTGCTCAGGAGGTTTTTGAGTCCCGCTTTGCTAAGATTCCAGACGAGCCCAGGCCGTCAGCTCCCAGCCAGCACCTTGTGACCAAAAGGGGGAAAAATGAACGAACAGGATGTCCGTCCAGCACTGAGAGCAATGACTCTGAATCATCTTTGTCAGAAAGCTCGTCCGACTCTGAGGAAGACGAAGAGAAGAGAGCGGAAAGACTGTCTGCTCTAGAGGAACAGGTATTGCACAATGTCTTTATTTATATATATATATATATATACACACACACACTTGATTGTGATATTTTTCCTCCATTTGTAAATATGGACAACACCCCTGTCATTTAGCTAAAGGCAATGCGGGAGCAGCTGCAATTACTGACCCAAACACCTTTGCTGAAGCAAAAGAAGAAAGAGAAGTCAAAGAAGGAGAAAAGAAAAGAAAAACGAAAGGGTGGTGAAGTGCAGAAACCAGCTCCAGAGAAAGTGCACAAGAGGTCGAGTAGCAGCAAGTCATCAGGGTTGGTGAACACTCACCTACACTCATGCCTTTCCCTTTTATGCATTTTATACTTTGCTTTTCTAAATACAAGTCTTTCTGTGGTCAGGAGGAAGATGGATAGCAAAGAAGCTTCTTCTGAAAAGGAAGTGCCTGCACTGCCCATGTCCTATGAGGAGAAACGACGTCTGAGTCTGGACATCAACAAACTGCCTGGAGACAAACTAGGCAAAGTGGTGAATATCATCAAGGCCAGAGAGCCTATGCTAAGAGACACAGACCCAGAAGAGATTGAGATTAACTTTGAGACACTCAAACCAACTACACTTCGAGCTCTGGAGACATTTGTCATGACCTGCCTCAGGAAGAAGCCTAAGGGGCCTGCCCGTGAGTACACCACCACACTGTTGAGGCAAAATCAGGATTTTACCAAGTTTAAAGACAATGTTCACATATGCTTGTCTTTTGTTCTGTCTCTCTCTCTCTCTCTCTCTCTCTCTCTCTCTCTCTCTCTCTCTCTCTCTGTAGAGAAGAATCCCCAAAAACCCAAAGGTGAAAAGACAAAGGAAAAGGGGAAACAAAATGCCAATGAAGAGCTGAACTTGACCAAGAGAACCAAGGCAAAGAGTAAGACTCTGTTTTCTCTGTTCTCATGTTTTTAATGACTAATGGCAATCTACACTTTCCAGACCTTAAAATATCATTTTGTATCTGATGTAAACAGCTCCATCAGGATTATAAGAAAATTTGCACCAAGGTGCACGTAAAGCACTCACAAAAGATACACATGTACACTTGCTTATTTATGAAATTATATAATTGGCACAATGCAAAAAAACATGCAGATACACATAAGAGCTTCAGTTAATGTTCAGTTAATGTCAGAAGGAAGAAAAGGTGTGCTACAAAACAAAAGTGTGTCTGCAGAATTGAGCAGGTGTACAGGTGTTCCTGTTAATGTGGACGTGAGTGTATATTCAACATTATAGACTTGAATATTAGCGCATACACACACAAGTTATAGTCAAACATGGTGGCACATTTTCTCTGAGACATGAGAAGCCAGCCACCACAAAAGATAGTACGAGGTTATGTGAAAGCTAAAACACTTTGCATTCAGCTCACCAGTTGGTGTCTTTCTTTATTTTTAGGTGAATTTATGGCATCAGAGCCCAAGGAGCTGTCCCGTCTTAGTGAGAGCAGCAGTTCTTCCTCCAGTTCTGACAGCAGTAGTTCTGACTCTAGTTCTTCTGATAGCAGTGACTCTGACTCAGGTTAGCTGATCTCTATAAGCACCTTATTCCTCTTTTCCACACCTTTTTTTTTTTTTGCACCTTTTTAACCCTGGGCAAAGCCTAAATTTGCTCCACCCCACCTCCCCACACTTCACTATTTGGTTGAGGGGAAGAAAAAGAGACAAACCAAAAAAAAAAAGGATTATATTTTCTTGGACACTTTTTTTTTTTTTCCCTTCTCTCTCTCTCGTTAGTAGAACCAATGTCACTTTAACACATACTGGAAAACCAGATACTTGAATGCTACTGAGTTTAGTTTTTTTGTTTTGTTTGGGAATTGTTAAATGGATGTAAGGTTTTGGGGTTTGGTTTTTTTTGTGTGTGTGTGTGTGTGTGTGTGTGTGTGTGTGTATATGTGTGTGTGTGTGTATATGTGTGTGTGTGTGTGTATGTGTGTGTGTGTGTGTGTGTGTGTGTGTGTTTTTTTTTTTTTTTTTGGTGCACTTTTCCTTATAAATGAGCAAATAATTCTTGTTACAAAACCCACACCCCGGCTACAGTTTTTGTTAGGTACTGTTTTCCTGTTGTGTGGTAATTTTTTTTTTTTGTTTTCCTTCACGTTTTTATTTTGTAGACTTTGATTTTGTTCACATTTCATCCTGATCATTTATTTATGGTTGATGGCATTCTCTAAGACAGTGCTGTAGTTTGAAACGAGGCCAGCTAGTGCTCAGGAAATCAGGAAATGCCTGATGTCTCTGCCTCTCATCCAAACTGTGCAGAACAAACGCATCACCCCAAACTCTGAGCCCACGTGACACATTGACGAGACTTTAATTTCAAGAATAGAAGCAGGCTATCGTGATTGGCGTTGGATCTGTAGTTAACCTATAATACAGAAGTCTGTTTCATTTAAAGTTTATCTGTGTTCAGCTTAAAGTGTTAAATGTTCTAGGCTCTAAGTATTTTTAAAGGCACATCCGGCATGGTGGAAAGTATGGCAGAAATGCATCACAATACCTGAAGGGATTTTTGTAAATTTGTTATGCTAACAAGTTGAAACAGCAAAGCAACATAGGCATGCTTAAAAAGTTTTGTTTTACACCACTGAAGCCCAGGAAATCATATTTTGATTTAATGACGATAGTCATATTACCTACATGTTCACTGATGCCTTTACATGCATCTGAGAGACAGAAAATGTAAAGACATGGCCGCAGACTCCTGCTTAATAGGACATCCTGTCATCTATGTTGTGAAATCTAACTGTTCCTCTTTTATACTTTGCAGCTCTGAGTCATCGCTGTGGTACTCCTTTTGCATTTGTTTAGACTGTGACTTGTAAAAGATCTTTTAGTTTTTTTGTAAAATTATATATGTAACAAAACAAAATATTAAAACCAATTGTATGAAAATGCATCATAATGTTGTATGAGGTACTGACCAGATTGTAATTGGCATGGGTGTAGTAGGACCAAACAGAGTTTTAAGATGGAAGACATTTGTCCTGCTTAGATGTAGCTGTGTGCAATTATTTACCTGAACAGGTGACTATAAAGGTGACTCGTTGATCTTGGAGTTTGACACACAGAGATTCAAATAAACTCATTTTCCTAGACACCTGTTGTACCTGTTAAAACTAGTGGTGTGTTTTGTCTTTTATTTTGCCATCACACATTGCTTTCACTTTTACTCACCATCATATTCACCATGGCAGATATCATGCACGTTTCTACTCCTGTATGCCGAGCATGCACACCTCAGGACGTAAAGGGACAGAATTCAGGACGCTTCACTCTTCCAGGACAAAAAACTAGCTGTAGCCACGTTGTCATGTGTAGCCTACTTCTGGTTTTAATTAAACTGAAATTTTCACTTTATTTCAAGTCATAGGTAAACAGTCCTGGAAAAAAACTGGCCAGAAGGTACCAGTGTGTGGAATTTAGGCTCAGCCCTTTCCCCCTGCTCAGATTGAACTCAAATTCATTGTGCATGTCTTACAGAGCAGAACCCCAAGAAGAAAAACAAAGCCTATGGTCATGGCATCAAAATAAAAAACAAGGTAAAGAAAAATGACCTTTAGCCTTGACCTCAGGATTATTTTTAATAATGGGTGCGTGGAGCCTTTCACTTCATGCACACAGTGAAACAAAATTCCCCCTCCTTCCATGATCAGGCGTTGAAGAAGAGCATTGCCCCTGAGATGAAGGAGTCATCTAAAGACCCATGTGATCAGGCCACCAAGCCACCTGCTGAGGAGGCCAAAGCGCCACCAGGTTAGAGTCACTGCATCTGCACCCCTTCTTGTCTCTGTGTGTGTGTTTTGCGTGCGTGTGTCTGCATGCGTGTGTGTCCTTGCATGTGTGTGAGAGCTTGTTTATAATGAAGTACATGTGTTTATTGGGGATTCTAATTATGCACTGTGGTGTAGGTATGGTTTTAATATACAAACTTTAAAACTAAGGTCAAGAAATTAAACTTGCAGTAATTTATTTAAATTTTTCAGAAAAGTTTTTAAATCATAGTTTACAAGATGAAAATTGTGGTATTATATGACATTTAAAAAAAAAAAAAAAAAAAATTCAGCTTCTATATTCATAACAATATTGTCAGCCAATGCTTTCTTCCACACAACTTTTGTCCAGTGAATTTGTAACCATGTTATCAAAATCATGCCTCCTTTAAATATCATGTCTATAGTTATGCTGGTGAATGTTCTGTCTATTTTTTGTGCATCACCATGCTTTGGTATATGATGTCTGTCAGATGTTCTCATAAGAAAGCAATGACAAAAGGTGCGCATTTGCTTTATTAGTATTGCGTTCTCTAAGGACACTCACGGTACTCCTTCCTGTGTCTGAAATAAGGAGGTTTAAAAGACAGATGTCCTCAGACTTCCCTCCAAAATGGACAATAATGACAATTTGCTTCTTTTCATTCATCATTTCTCTCCTCTTAAACCTTGCACCTTCCACTATAGCCCTGCACAGCCAGCTACCTCCTCAGCCTTCCAGACCCAGTGCCAAAGCCACTCCTCTTGTTCGAAAGACCTGGATGACCCCCCTAAATCTGCCCTCTGAACAGAGCTCCTCACCTTCCACTGACCTTGATGCTGCAGACATCTGCACCGCCTTTCCCTCCTCCCCACGTACCCACATAACAAAGCCACCCAAAACGTCTCCACCCTCCTTCCCACATCCACCTGCTTCACCCAGTTTGAGTCCGCCAGGTTCATTCACTGCCCACAGTTCTCCAGCATCTGCTCCCACAGACCCAGCCTGCCCCTTACCAATTGCTGCCTCCGCAAATCCTCTGTTTAAGGCTCAGCAGAAAGGTAAGATGTTGCTCTGAATCACCGTGACTTCTGCCTGTTCGATTCCCTTGTCTCATCCACCTGTGGCCCTCAATACCCAAGCCCATGAGACTGATTAGCTCTGCATGCACTGCCTTTCTTCCATTACATGACTAAGCATAGTGTATTTGTCTTGATGCTGGATTTATATGTTGTCCCTGTGTCTTTTGAACACAGGGCTGCATTCTTTGCTGCTTGTCAATACCCTGCTCCTGCTCTCAGCTCCATTTCTTTTCTTTTTTTTTTTTTTTTTTTTTTTTTTTTTTTTTTTTTTTTTTTTTTTTTGCTCGTAATGTTATGACCTGTCTGTTCACTGTAAACTCCTTCCCAACTTGGCAGGTTTCCCTGCTCTCCTTTCTCCAATAACCTCTCCTCCTGGGCTGCCCTCCTCAAACTCTGCAGTATCTGTGGCAAGACACCAGCCCATCACCAAGCATGAGGTAAATCTGATGGTCTACTTTATAAAAAAAAAAAAAAAAAAAAAAGCCCCCCCCCCCCGGTTTACCATAGGTTAAATTAATGAACTCATTCAAATACATTATTGTTTCTATAGTAACAACTGGTTTACAGGGATTTGTATGTGGAACGCTCCACATTATCTAAACCTAAAAATAAACGGATTAATAAATGGGCTATTTAGCAAAAGGCTTTTATGCCACAGCATGGCAGCCCTGGTCTAGAAATAAGTCACATTTAATCCATTTCTTTGGGGGGGACCCTAATCAAACCTGGGATAACATTCCATTATATTAAGATATTGATATTAAAGCCTGATTATCTATTGCATGGAAGGTGCTTTATAAGGTACATTTAAAAATATTTTCATTGTCTTTGTTTACTGTAGGACTTAATAGGTTTCACCTGACCAAATCATAGGTCAGATTTTTCCAGAACAAGGCATGTGTTTAAATGAGCAAGTAGGTGTAGGTGTGCATTATTTTCATATAACATCACTGGTAGTTCTGGCCATAACAAGCAGTAGGTTAATATTACTGCACATGTTCTGACACTGTCTCAGTAGTAACAGTACGGAGGGACTTGTGCAGCAGACACTGGGTTTTAAAAATAGTCATTGTTTAACGATTATAAGAATTAGTTTGCTAACGTGAAGTTTTGTTGAGAGATTTATGTAACATTTATGGAAATAGTCTTCCATAGACTCTCTCAGCCTGCTATGCTTTCTGTTTTCTGTATGTTCATGATAAAATTACTTGCTTCATGTGTGTGTAGCTATAGACCATCAGAATGCAGATGTATCATTCATTAATAAATTAAACATGCTAATCGTGCGGGGTGGGGGGGGATACTTATGCCGATCTGGTGCTGAGGTTTGGCTCAGATATGCTGAAAGTTGTTTTTGTGTGCGTGTGTTTATTTTTTGTTTTGTTTTTTCCCCCCTCAGTGCTGCTATATTATAATTATTATACCTGTTTCTGAAGACGTACATTTCATATATTGATTTGGGAGGGATGTTGAATAGTTTTTATTGCTCAAATTTGAATTCTAGTTTTTCTTTAGACATGCTCTAAGTGCCTAGACAGCCAGCTGCTTCACTGGACTCAGCTGTGCATCTGCTTTTTTTTCCCCTGAGCATATCTAATTTTTCTTCCTCTCTCTGTCTCTCTCAATGCAGTGTCCCAGTTTGTCCACCCCATTGGCACATGTGAGGGAAGATAGGGGGGACCCAGGTGTAGTGGGAGAGTCCACTGCTCAGTTGCACGCAATGCCTGGTCAGCATTTCTTCTGAGTCTTCTTCCTTCTAATCCATATTTATAGCCAGAAATGTTTTCACTTCACTTCTTTCTCTTTCACACTTTACTCAGTTCCTAAACCTGCAGAAGATGGTGAACCGCACAAATCCAGCCAAGACCACAAGCCCAGCATGGCTAAGACGGTACCTTCTTAGACCACATGTGTTGTATTTTCTCCAATCGTACTATATTCCTCTTATTTGCTTTTGACTTCGGTAGGAAATTGTGCTGAAGCATGCAGACTCCTGGACAAGCCTGGGCAAGATGGCTGCCCTTGCACCCTCTGCCATTCGGTCATCCAAGGAGAGTTTCCAACAATTCCGCAAGGTTGCTATGGAGAAGGAGGAGCGAGAAAGGGCACGTAAGCTGCAGCTGGAGGCTGGGCGAGAGAGGACCGGCTCAGACAAAAGCAGGTGGGGTGGAAATGGATTCTGTGGCCTTTAGTCAGAATAAAGGAGGTGTGACTACTCACCCCTTAACCCTAGCACTGTTTCTCTTGATCATCATTGAGTTGAATTGTGTTATTTTGCAATCCCACCAGAATTGTAGTTATTTCCTGTTTTGTTTTGTTTTTTTCTTCACATGTATCTTTATTGAGTTTTCACAAATAGAACTAAATAACAACCAGAGTTTCAATACAAGACATAACACAATTTCCAAAGTCAAACATCGTCCCAACGCGCCCCCCCCCCCTTCCAAACAAACAAACAAAAATAACCCCTCTACATCAGGATTATAAAAACGGTTAGCTTGTCTCTAAAGCTGGAATTGAATTTACGAAGGAGACGACAGTATCCCAGGTCTTATTGAATTTATCAGGGCAACCCCTAATGCTGTACTTAATTTTTTCCAAGTAAAGAAAGGACATGAAGTCTTTCCAATGTAACAGTATACGTCTACGAGCAATTAAAGAGATGAAAGCAATTCATCTGGAACACCAAAAATAGATATGAAAGGGCTGGGACCCACTGGTTTCTTGAGGGCTTTAGATGGTGTATCGTAAAAGGAAGACCAAAAGGAACTCAATTTTGGGCAAGAAAAAAAAACATAGTTATTTCCTGCTTTAAAGTGATCTTTTATACTGCACATTTAAGCAGTGATCTAGTAACAAGTTGCATGTCATCCTTTTCAGAGGAACACTCACACCACTATTGTAAGTTTGGATTTTTTGACTTGTCTTCTCTCTAAGGGCTTAGTGACATGTGGGAGACATGGTAGCTTCCATACCTTATTCTGGTTATCCTAAGAGTGGAACATGTATTCAGTGCACTTCTTCTATCTCTGGAAGAAAACTGCTAAGAGATGCACAATCAGAAGTCAGCTCGTTATTCGAGTCCAGTAGAAGGACTGATCCCCCTTTACAGCTCATGTCTTATTAATTTGTTTCCAGACTCTGGTCCCTACGGTTTCAGCCCACTGTGAGCATTTGCGTAACAGCAGGTTCAGCAGTGCTGTATAAAACTACTGACAGTGTTGCTTTTTAATGATTCACAGCTTGATGCAGCAGTTTTCTAAGGCCAAACCAGAGAACCAGGCCTCCAAGACAGAGTTGGAGTCTGCAGAGCTTCCCATTATGGCCGCCATCTTAGACCATCCTAAAACACCGGAACCTTCTACTCCTACCCTGTGCTCCATGGACCGTGAAAGAGAGATGGCACGCAAGAGAGAGCAGGAGAGACGCAGACGGGAAGCTGTGAGTATTGTACATCCGTGTGCCTACACGTATGAAAGTGATTTGAAAAGATCGGATTTGTGTCCCCACACATCCCAGACAATATCAGATCTGTCACATTAAGGCAAAAAAAAAAAAAAAAATCAGATTTAAGTCAGTTCAGCCTGGTAGTGTGAACATAGCACTACCATAGAGATCCAGTGTGGCACTTTCATTCCAACCAAGCAGGAGTCACACCTAATATCGCCTTGTTTAATCGGTTCTTCTTGGTCTCCACTGAACTATCAGGTGTGCCTGGTATTTGGCTGGAATGAACACACATACAGTAATGTCTTTTAAGTAGTTGTATTTAATATGTATATTTAAATAATACTCTCCTTTTTTCTCTTAAGATGTCTGGAACTATTGACATGACAATGCAGTATGACATCATGGCCACCTTTGAGAAGAACCTTGACTGAAATGACTGTATTAAAAAAAAAAAAAACTGTTTGTGTAAAAAATAAATATATATGCTACTGTTCTGTAAAAAGAGTAGCTGGTCTCCTCTGATTCCTAGCAAGCTCCACGAGTCCTGGTGACTGAAACGGGTTCTAGCTCCTCACCAATTCTCTACTTTAGTACATTTATATTGGAGTGGCTGTACTAAAAATAAAGAAGCTGATACTGTAAAGTGTACAATTTATGTGCAGCATGCCATGCAGTGGGCTGCTTGTGTATTGAATCGATATAGTTATTAATAATATTGGTATTTGGATGTTTTCCAATATTGAAATGCACACGTTGTCACGTCTTCCTTTTGTGAAGGGCAGTAATTTAACTAAAGTGGTGACTTGCATATCAAATACTGAGAATGTTTTGCTTTGTATTTTGTTTATCATCTTTATTTTGTATTGAAAATGGTCTCCGGTGTTGCTTTCCTATCCTAAGAAGTAATGAAACAGGTCCTCTTGCACTGATTGTTGTTGTTGAAACTGTCTGTACAAGTCTATGATGCAGCAAGTCAGGAATACAAAAATTGTGGGTTGATTTTGTATATTTATGGAATTTATGGAGTAATTGTATGTGAATAACATTCCATAGTCAGTTTTCGAAACGTATAACTATATAGCTGCAACATGTTGTTCAATCCCTGTCTAGACTTTTGCTCTTGCATCTCCAGCACCAGCCCCCCCCCCCCCCCCCCCCCCCCCCATTTTTTTATATTTTACAATAGTAGGTTATGTCAAAGCCTTGCAAGTTGTAATGGTATTATTTGGCAGTATCCACTGATTTTGTAAATGTAGCATGAAATCTGAAGGGATGTAAAGTGTGATTTGTAATCGCAATATGAACATTGTTTAACAACTTTGTGGTAATAGTTGCACAATTTAAAATCAACTGCGGTTTTTTTTTTTGTTTTTTTTTTTTTAAACACATCATCTTTTTGGAATTGTGATTACCTTGACACTCAAATTGTTGCATTTGTTTAGTCATCTTAGACTGCGAAGTAACTCCATGTTCAATTTAAAGAATCAGTATTTTGTCTTTAGTCAAAGGTATATGCATATGAACCTGACCTTTGCATATGTTGATCAGTAATATAATTATTGTATGTCATTCTGTGAAAGACGATATATTTTTGTTTACTAGGAATTGTTTAAGTGAATTGTAATGCCACCGTGCCATTCCATTTAACTTCTCTAAGATGCACAGCAAGAATCTAGTGTTGCTTTAACTGTTCAGGCATTTGAAAATGACCACAGTAGATTCAGTACTAGGCAGATAATTATGCCTAAAGTTAAGAGTTTTGTGGTCACTGCTTATTCAAGGTGTTGTATGTGTAGAGCTGAAAATGCAGTACGTTTCTTCGAACCCGATACTTGTGACCATCCCTCCTCAGTTGACTTCCTTCTGTCCATCACTCAAGCACTTTACTCAGCATCCTGGCAGAACCGAAGTGAAGAAAGCTATGGGGTTATTTCATAGTGACCACATACCAGTAAATTAAAAGCTCCAATAAATAAACTATTTTCACTTAAATGTGTTTTTGCCTTTACTTCTTGGGATCGAAGTTTTACCAATGTTTGAGTTTTTAGGTTTACGTAACATTTCCCTCAGTCAGATGCACACTATCTCTTTCTGAATAGCTCAACAATGAAACTGAGCAATGTGTTACATCATGAGTTTCAACAGTGGAGTAATAATGATGCAGGAAATGATCTGTCTTTAAATATATGTAATAAGCAGTTGTGTTTGTGATTTTCAATACTCTAGTCTGTAATTCTAGTTTAATAAAAGTTTCCTCCAAATACCAAGCATACACAAGAGAAAAGCTGTAATCCTTTTGTTCAAACCAAAAACACTAATCTTGAAGTTCTGTCATTTTCCATTTGGTACTAGAATGAATAACCTGCCTGTCTGCCAGATTGGATAATTAGTCTGCTTTCAGTTTCTGCTCTAAAAGCATTTTGGGGATGGAGTGAATAATCCACTTCGTGTTCGTTACACCCGAGACCGTATTTCGCATGCCTTCCTAGACACTGCTAATGATGTGTTATGGATGTGTCAACAAAGCAGGCTGAAGAATATCAGCCCAACTCGAGATCACTGTGGGATGACTACAGTCTGGGCTAGCAAATCATCCCTAGTCTCACTTTTTCATACCATTTTTACTGCCGTTGGTCTTGTTGCACTCAAATAATCCATCTTTTCCCAGGCATTTTTACAGCAAGCAACACATTATTGTGGTTACCAAAGATGAATCCTCATACTGAGGTCTTTTAATCTTAGATAGACCAGGGGCCTTTTTAGATCAATAAGATCAGCCATGCCTGGACAGAGCAAAGGATCAGCCTGAAAAAGCTGGGAAATTAATGGGGAAGTTTTGCACTCTAAATTGCAGACTAAATTTTAGTCTTTTGTTTTACAATCCTGTAACTAAAAAAAAACACAAATATATACATATACACACACACACACACACACACACACATATATATATATATATATATACTCTTTGATGACGACTGGAGCAG
>JAOVYU010000022.1:19115124-19125780 GCA_025674565.1 Synodontis membranacea
TTATTATTATTATTGTTATTATTATTATTGTTATTATTATTATTATTATTATTATTATTATTATTATTATTATTATTGCTACAATACAGTGCTGAAATAAACACCTACAGTATCAAATGAATTTTGGTATTTAATTAAGCATGGAATAAATTATTTTTATATTGAATTAACACATGTAGTGTCAAAAAAAAGCACCCGCACAGTTACCTAATATATACAGCAATGGAGTAACATCTGCATCCATGAATCATTATTGATTTTCCAAAATTAAACATGGTAAGAATGAACAAAATGTGTCTGGTATGTTATCTTGCTACTTAAATCCCACATTTCTCTGTGTTCTCTTTGTCTGGTTTTATCTGAGCTCATTAACTGATCTGTGATGGTTTAGTGCTCCACATAGACAGCAGGGGGCACTGTGGGCAAGTTATGGGTGATTATTAAAACAGGGCATGCAGACCTCTTTGCTCAGGCTAGGTCTAAATCCCAAATGTCTACCTATTTCGTATCAAAGTACACTACATATGGCATGGATTTTATAATGTATCTAGGCCACCAAATGCACCATAGGGATCCTTATGTTACATTAGATATATACACATTATATATGCATATATGTGCTATGATGAAACATATACAATTCTACTAACCCCCTACCCATGTATCCTAAGAGTTATTTTAACAATGATTTCTTTGGATATGTTATGGGAAGCTATTTAGCATGTTTAGGTGGGCTATTTAGTACATTATATAGGTACATTAATTAATGTCTCCTGTATTACATCTAGGGCACTATATGTGCCATTGTAAGCTATTTAGGATTCAGCAAGTACACTACACAGGGTATTAAATAATGTCTCTTATACCGTCTGTAGGGCACTGTAAGTTTCATAGAGAGCTGTTTGGAATTCTGCTCCCTATTCTCTGCTTAAATTCAATGAATAAGGTCTGAATAGGGCTAAATTAATGACTCCTACGCTCTACATAGTGCACTTTATGTCGAATAGTGAGACATTTGGGAATCAGTGATAATAAGAAAACTGAAATCTGACCCCCACCTTCTGTATCGCTCATTCTGTTGGAATAGGAAGGAAAGTCATTTTTTGACTAGATCGACGAAATGACTTTCAAAGAAGACTAAAAGGGTGGTAATTATCATTAGTAGGTATAGTAAAATTTTATTGCTGAAAAGAAACCCAAACCATTAACCATTTGCTCTTAAGATGTAAATGAAGGCCTATTTTTGAAAATATGATTTAATGCTGTACCTCTGAAACTGAGTACCTCTACAAATTGCTTCATTTGATGTTTAATGCTGTTAAAACATTTATGATTTATATGACTACCTAACATTTATAACGGTAGGAGATGTACTGACACCCCCACTCCCCCCAAATTTTGATATCATACTAATATCAAGACCTAAAGTCTGCTCCAGTGTTTTAAGCCAGTATTGGCTTTGATACCAATGCTCATTATCAGACTGGCGCATCCATGTTAGTGACCGTGTCCAGCTTCAAATGGACTCCGCAACTGATTGGCTTTCACTCTTTTTCATAAAGTTAATTAATATTTATTTATCTAGCACTCTTATAGAAACATAAGCCATCAGTGATAGAATCCATACTATCACTTTCTGATAGTAGCTTTTAAAGTTTGTGTTCAAAAGCCTCCATGTATGACACAAGCATGAAGCAAAAGAACGAGACGGGTTGCAAAGGGATCACTAATAGCGAATTTGTGGAGGTGTGCTCCAGTGCTCACGCAGTGGCCCATATGTAAACGAAAACAATTGAATTGGATTCTGGGAAGGGTTACCGGACCCCTTTAAGAGAAGCGTTAGCTACACCATCCATGAAATACAGCTAGAGGTTATATGTGCTTAAGATGCAATATGAACAATGTCTTGACAATCACTTTCTTAAACAATTCTTTGTAACGCAGTATTCACACTGTCCCAAACCACTAACGTTATTTTCTCAGCAACTTGGACATGTCAGAATAAATTAGATTAACAGTATGTACCATGCGCTGTATAAAAAAGCAGCATAAAGTAACATAATGTTCCAAGTGAAAAAGACAACCAAACACTGATATGCATACAGACAGTCCACATATCAGTGCTTGCTTCTCGCTATTGACTTTTTCCATGTGTGTGTGTGTGTGTGTGTGTGAGAGAGTTTGAGGAGCTGTTGGCTATGGTGTAGATTGATGCTCTTCTGCACCTTTCCATGTATGTTGGCTGAAAATAGATGTGCTTTTGAATCAGTATGTACTGTACATGCATCGTAATGATGTGAGTGAATCTGTGCAAGTGTCAAGGTTTTGTAAGTGTGTGTTTGTGCATGTATCAAATGGTTTATTATTGCTTATATGGGTATGTCGTCGTTTTCTAAGTGACTGTGTACATTGAGTGTGTATGGGCATACATTGTGAGTTATCGCGTGTGTATGACGATGGTTTTGCAATTGTGTTTACATCACTGTGTATGTGTGTATGTGCAAGTATCCTGGTGTATCATGATTTTCTAAGCGTGCATATTCTAGTTTTCTGACTGGGTATGTGTATGCATCATGAGTCAATGTGTATATGCATGTATTGTGATTTTGTGAGGAAGCATGAGCCATGAGCATGGTTTTGTATGTGTGTGTGTGTGTGTGTGTGTGTGTGTGTGTGTGCGCGCACATGTTTGTGTATCATGGTTTGTGTGACTGGAGTGGGATTCGGTGTCCACAGAGCTGGTTATGGTGAGAGAACAGCAGGTGAGGGGGGGTTTTCACTCCACACAGCTCCATCTGAACTCCTCTGGGCT
This sequence comes from Synodontis membranacea, assembly GCA_025674565.1. Taxonomy (NCBI): domain Eukaryota; kingdom Metazoa; phylum Chordata; class Actinopteri; order Siluriformes; family Mochokidae; genus Synodontis; species Synodontis membranacea. The sequence goes on from JAOVYU010000022.1 coordinate 19,117,937, forward strand.
GCTCGGTCATGCAGCACCACGACACACTGCTTCAGCCGAGCACATCCATTCTCCTCTTTCTGCTCTTTCATAAAAGCCCACAGCAATCAGCATGACTCGCCCCTGTGCACATTTATACTACAGACAGGAATAAAAACAGGACACTAAGCATGGTTGCACCATGCTTTAAAAAAACAAACAAAAAAAAAAACACCAACAACAACAACAACAGCAACAACAACAATAACAACAACAACAAACACTTGAGTACCCAATTTGATTTCATTAACTAGCTATCTAGGTCATGCAAGCAATGTTTAGCCACTGCAGTAATAGCCTCTTAGTGTAACACCAGCTTATATTTATTACCATATTTTCATAAATATTTTTAAGAGAGTGGCGAAAGGTAACAACCAGACCAGCAAGCTATTTATCTAGCCTTTTTTTTAACCTTTCATTTTATGATTCTATTGTGTAGTTAAAAAAAAATGTTTTAGCCATTTCTTGCTGTTTTACCGTCATTGCAACACAAGCTAGAATATTGAACTGCAACAAATCATGTTAGCCAGAGACTGGCTAGATTTAGTGGAATGTGTATTTAAGTACAAATATTTCTCAATTATTTTCAGCCTGGCATGATGTAGTGCACCATATGGGCCATGTTTGAATTCACTTGCCTATTCTCTATCTAAGGACACTTCTATTATTTTTATTATTATTTTTTTTAACAGTTGGTAGGGAACTCTTCAGTAAGGAGCCCCTTGGGAATTAGTTTTCTACTCCTTATCTAAGAACCCGAAATAGGGAAGGAAATAATTGTTCCTGCACTGAAAGTGGTATCTTATACTGTAGGTCTAATAGAGCGCCATTTGGGACTGAGCTCTCTTTTCTTTACCCAGGTATTGTATTCTTATTAAGCATGACTCTCTCATGAATCCCAATTGGACATATTGTGCACTAAAAGGTTATGAAGTAATGGCTCCTACAATCTATGCAGTGGACTATTTGTGTAATGGGGAGCCTTTTGAGATTTATAGAAATAGAGGAAGCAGAGCAAAAACTATGTTTCCTCGCAAAAGCCAAGATTACTTCGCTTGCTAAATTTGATTAGCATCTTCCAGAAGCTCGGAAACGTTTTCAGGCAGGAATGAGATTGATGTGAGCGCTTATGTAGGAGAGAGCCTAAATAATCCTCCGACTGTGTGGCGCTCAGTTGTCGGGTCAGCGCAGTCTCTCTGAGCGCGGTTGTCGGGTGAGGAATGACTCCGCTACTCTCTGATGTAGGAAAATAAACCTCTCAGATGTGACACACTGGCTCTGGTCGAGGACGGCAAAGGCCAAACAGCAATCAGCCGCCTCCCTCTGGGGCTATAGGGTTCCAACTCTGGGGAAGAATCAAACCATGCCCTCACCAAGCAGGGACACAGAGAAAAATATTTATATTCCCCAAGAAACAGCACTGAGCAGTGCTCACTTCCAGAGTCATTTTCTATAGCAGGATGCATTTGGGAAACAGACGTAAATGAAATCTGCACGGTTTTCCTGCTGGACCAAAATGAATTGATTAGTCCAGATATATTTGGTGATTGATGCTAGCTTATCTATTTTTCCATTTTAGCTGCAATATTAATGTGCAGTATCTAACCAGTAAAGGAACTTTATAGCCACTGGATTATAGTAAATTATATCACACTCACCATAAAAATACAAGCATCTGTTAGTCTTTAACTGCATTTGCCTTCTAGGCTCCTAAAGCGATAAAGAAGTAAACCATGTAACAGCTCTAATAGTGGTAGCTAAGCAGTTAAGATTCTGCATTAGTGACTGGGAGGTTATGAGGTCAGATCTCAGGGCTACCAGAGAGCCAGTGCTGGAACTTCTACTTGTGCTATTGGAGCATCTGTGGCAGAAGTGATTTATTATAAAGGCGCTATTGCACAAAAACGAATTTCTTCCACGTCGGTCTCTTGCTCCTGCTCATCACAGTCACCTCCGATAAACAACACCCGAGCTTCAAAATGCATCTGGTTTATGAATGATGTTAAACTTTGATTAAGCTGTTAAATTCAGGAATTACACCTTTGATGTGACATTGCTACATCTCGTACCCCCTGCAGTTCAAGTCTGAACAACTGGTTTACATCATTGCATGATTCCCACAGCTGGGGGATTTTTAATGATTTACTCTCCCACCTAACGAGGGATCAGGGCAGAGAGTCAGAGAGCCGTGTGGGAGAAGCAAACATCAGTCTTCCTCCTTCACCCGTTCCCCTGTGTCCCTCCGGTCACATCTGCATGCATTTGTTTTATAAAAGCTGCCCTCTCCCGCTCGCCCGTTCCACCTCACCCCAGGTTAATGGTGCTCTTTTAAAATTAACGACCCCTAAAGATATACAAGCTCACCGTGTTAGTGGCATGATATATGATTTTCTCTTCCTAATTACCGCTAGGCCACCATTCTGGTATATGAAAAGAATAATGTTGGGTTTTGTTTGTAGAGGTTTGAGTGGTTATGTGAAAGTGTGTGTGTGTGTGTGTGTGTGTGTGTGTGTGTGTGTGTGTGTGTGGTTGCAGCTCTAAACATACCAAACTGACATTGAAATATCTCCAACCAGGCTGACTGGTAATGACCTCCTGTTGTTTCATGTCTTCTAGTTAAAGAACATAATGCATAGACTATAGGAAGTGATTGGAGAACAGGTTGTGACAGCGTACTGTTGATAAAAATAGTGTCTCAAAATAGCCTATTCACCAGTATCAGTACTGAATGTATTTTGCAATACTGGCTATATAAAAAAAAATATCATATTTAATTAATTTTTAATAAACATGACTACGTAACTTTGTGCCTTCCATCTTCTCCTCTGACATTCTCTTCTGCTTATAAATATTAGGGTTCATGACCTAGTAATTATCTTTAATTAGTTATCAGCATGTTTTGGGTAGTTTATCAATCAAACACGGAGCCCAGCAAGATTTGTATCGGGAAGCCAGAGACAAAATTTGCAAAGTTTATGGCAAGAGGTGAAGAGGTCAAGAACTGGTTCACGAAGATGATGATAATCCTAGAAGTGGTAGACCAAAGGAAATGGAAGACGAGGAGCTGCAGAAACTGTTGGATGAAGATGCAACACAATCGACTCGAGAGCTGGCGAGATGTTTGTATATCGATCATTCTACAGTTCTAAGGCATCTGAAGGCAATGGGAAAGATTCTGAAAGTTGGTAGGTCTGTTCCATGTGCACTTTCATAGAGGTTTACACCTTTATTGCGAGCTGCTCGATCCTGGAGAAACTGTCAAATGTTGAACATTATGGTGATCAATTGATCAAATTAAGTGATGAACTCCAATCATCCAGCAGCCATTCACAAAAGAAAATCATCCTCCTTCATGACACGCAAGGCCACATGTTGCACAATACACAATTTTAATATCTGGATGGATAGTTTTACTGCATCCAGTCTACTCACTGGACATAGCGCCATTGAATTTCCACTTGTTTAGGTCACTGTAACATACACTCTCTGGCCAACATTAAAAAAAATATGATATAGGATATATGAAATTGTGTAGATTATTTCATTTCCTCAAAACCCGAATCCCTCTGTTGTGGCGATATTTATTCTTTGCGAGATAAATAGCAGAAAGTCATAGAATCTAACCGCAGTTACTTTGAAGACTAACTTAAAAAAAATTTTCGATTTTTATTAAGGTTTTTTTTTTATTATAGTGGTAAATAAGTTCATGGTGTTTTTGGACAAATTTTATTCACAATTTTCTATAAATAAATAAATAAATAAATAAATAAATAAATAAATAAATATTTAGGAAATTGTGAATAAAATTTGTCCAAAAACACCATGAACTTATTTACCACTATAATAATAGTAAAAATAATATAGTAAAGTATAAATAATGTATACTTCTGTATATGTATAAATAGCAGTATAGAATAATGTCCATCACTCTCCATGTTTTCCTTTCAGGCCATTTGAGCAAATGCCCTCTCTGTTGTTTGTGGTGCTATTGTGTTAATTAAAAAAAAAAATTTGCATTACAGAGAAACATAAGAAAAATGCATTATTATTCTTATTCGACGAATAGCTAGTACATAGAAATGAGCCTTTTATAACAGAAAGACACCAAAGATGCTGTTAGATTTCCGAACAGTGTGATATTTAACAGCTAAAAGGGAGCGTCAAATCCAGCGTTTGCCTTCAGAGAGCTTCACTAAAACACTGATCACAGTTGACTATGAAAGGGTGTTTTCACTGATTAACAATAAATGGCTCCTGAATTGACATCAAAGTCATCTCGGTGAAGTTTCATGCGTATGCACAGTGAAAGTGTGAGATCATCTCCTGCCTCTCACTGCAAACTTTCTCCAAATTTCCATTTCCCAACTCCAGCTGACAGCTTGCTCCCCCTCAATGGCTTTGCCGTGGTTCGAGGAATGTTGGAGATCCACACAAAGCAGAACGGAGGCCTCCGTGTGACGCACAGCCGGCCTGATCTCCCATAATGCTTTGTCTTGATGAGACAGTGAAGAATGGCCTGCCGCCAACATGTCAATATGAGCTCAGGAGACGCGCATGTGTGCAGGGTGTTTTTTTTCTCTTTTATTTAATCCCGTTTTTCCTTAAGATGATGGCACTTGTTACATTTTCACTGCCTGCCTGTCAGCTTGACACGGCAATATCCACCCCCTCCACTCCCCGGCCTTCCTGGTCGGTTTCATTTATTTCAAAACACCATTTCACACACGGCTGGCTTTAACAAGGCATTATACAGTGTAGAGGGGGAGTCTGGGAGATAGAATCGTGACAGATACAACATTTTTTATCATGAAAATACAGAATATTGTAAATAGTAGACTCCATAAAGCTGGCAGGGGTTTGCAGTGAAATGTTTTCGTCTTTTGAGCTGTGGTTGCTTGGCGGATTCTAGTCTCCCTGTCTTTCTCTCTCTCTGTCTGCAAAATAATGTCAGATATCGACCGACCTCTGATGGATTCTTCACATTTATTTCTCCAGAATGAACTGTAAAAGTGTTTCGCCATCCCAAAATGCACACCTTGTGTTGCTTGTGGCCTTGCGCAGATGTAAGTAATAATTACTCCTATCTCATATTTGCTGCCTGCAGCTGCTTCCCGCTAAAATATTTAACATCCCAGGACCTTTCTTTTTTGATTTAGAGAACAAATGCCACTGCAGTTAGAAGTGTTTATGTGGCCCAGAAAGAAACTCTGTTTCTATCGTTAAACTTTATTTTGATCATGAAAATTGACGAGGCCCAGCCTGTTAGTGTGAATCCTCATATAATCATTTTATTATAAACAGCTTAGTGAGCCCGTCTCTCCTACAGCTTATGATATGCAGAGGATATGCAAGTGATAAAGCCTACACAGGGCACCTCAACAGAGAATACACAGCAGCCATTTATATGGTCCTTCCAACCTGAAGTGTACAATAACTACTTGAATGGCTTTATTAGTAAATGATTATAAAGGATTATTTAAGCAATTATTGGAGAGACCAAAAAAAAAATGGCATTTTAGAGACATACATTTTAGAGACAGAAAAATAACATTTTAGAGACAATGCCCAGTTATTAAAAAAATTATATTAATTCTTTAAAAAAAATTTGGGAATATGGCAAGTTCACACACATTGCATTTAGCATGGCACTTTTTTTTAAAATAAAATTTAATAGACTCAAGAAGCACAGCAGTGCATTGGTTAGCAGTGTAACCTCACAGTTAGCAGGTTACGCATTCAAACCTCTTGGTCAGCCTGGGGCCTTTCTGTGTGGATTTCGCATGTTCTGCACGGGTTTCCTCCATGTGCTCTTGTTTCCTCCAACAGTCCAAAGACATGAGGATTAGACTAAATTGCCCATAGACATGAAGGTGAGTGTGAATGGCCGTCTATCTTTCTGTGTTAGCCTTGCAGTAGACTGGTGATCTGTCCAGGGTGTACCCCACCTCGCATCCGAAGTCAGCTAGGATTGACTCCAGCCCACCCACAACCCGCACTAAATAAACAACATAGAAATTGAATGAATGAATGAATGAATGTAATAGGCCCACTCAGCCAACTGTTTATCTGCTAGACCCCTAGGTATTTCAGATGCACTCCAAATGGCCATTATGTTCAGTCCCTCACTGGGGACCCTTCAAAGTTCAAATTTTGGAGAGTATAGCCTTCACATGGAGTAGGAAAAGTAATGATCACTTCGCAAAAGACAGGAGCTATAAACTTTCTTCATAACCGAAGTCAGCATTCAGTGGGATTTCCCAGGAATGAGTTAAAGATTACCGGCCTATTGCAAAGGGCTGATTTAATTTAGAAATCCCAAGGCTTTTCAAGATCATCTGTCTTCATTTAAGACTGCAGCACCTCAGTGTTTTGGAAGTCTCACTTCTGACACACTGACACTCAAAGTGCTTCGTGGCTTTGGGTGCAAATGATCTTGAATTAATCCTCGTAATGTGGCACGTGCCGTTCTATTCCAGTGACTCTGCACACGATGCTGCATCCTGACTAACTGAGCAGCAGTGAGCAGCAGGGTGTTCGTATTTGCAGTGAGAATATGTATGTGTGTGTGTGTGTGTGTGTGTGTGCGTGAGCCGTTCCTGACTCCCTCTCACCAGCGCTGAGAGCTGTTTTGGGTGAAACACGGCGTGGCTGACATATCAGTGATGTTTATTAAGAGACGAGTCTATCAGGGCTCATGAGCGGCTGCTCACCGCGCGCCCATCTTTTGTTTCTTCCGGAGGGTGTCATCAATCTTACCGCCGGCTCCGCTCTCCTGAACGCTTGATAGCAGATCACGGATTCTTCTCTCACCCCCCCCTCCCTCTTCTCATTCCCTCATTCTCTCACTCCGTATGGGCCTCGGTGGGAGAGGCAGGTATGACGGCACTCCAAGGAGTCTACATGCACCACTGAGCCAGGGGAGAGAGAGGACAGGGAGAGAGAGAGAGAGAGACACAAGGACTGAAAGAGGAAGATCATTAAATGATTCATTTTCTATTACAAGGAACATGTACATATAATGAAATCATAATTTTATGCATATCCATTTACATAACTATGAGATGAGTGCTCCTGCTTTGACTGCAATATGTATGCCATGACAAAGAAAGTGATAGATCATTCTTTTTAATTTCTCTTTTATGAAGGTACTACATATACATATGAGAAATAAAAAATATATATAAATATAAATGATTTACAATTTCATATTAATTAAATGAAATTATACACAAACCTTTCGTTCATGCTGCATACAAGAAGACCTGATATCAGTTGTAAAATATGCAGGCGGATCACTGAAGCTTTGGTGTTTTGTGGCTGGTGGTTCAGGTGCTTTTGTGAAGACTGATGGCATCATAAATTAGAATTTTGGAAAAACCTGGTTACCTCGGCCAGGAGGTTTTACACTTGGCCAAAGATAGCCAAACAAATTTTTGGAACAGATATAACAGAACAGATATTACTTCCAAACCAAAACTGCTATGGTTAAGGAAACACAATATCATCAATCCAGTGTCTTGCAATGAACATCTCAGTAAAAGAAATGGATATTTTTTCTAAGCATGTTGATAATTTAAAAAAATGAGCTACTTAAATTTTTCTTTGAAAAAAACTGAATAATGTATTCATATAATTGAGTTTAAATGATCAATTCATATATTACATTGTATTAATTTGTGCTATTTTGCCCATAAAGGGTGCCAATAGCTCCAAAGGGCCCAATAAATGTATATAACTCTATATATTTATGAATATATAGTAATATGTAAAAGTCATTGCCACTCAACTTAAATTGAGATACATTATTCATTAAAGTAGCTTATATA
>JAOVYU010000022.1:19138077-19149796 GCA_025674565.1 Synodontis membranacea
ATTAAATCTTTAAAATAATTGCTAAAATTAAATGCTGAATTGTACAGAATAAATAAAGCATGCTCAAAACAGCTTTTGGCTAAATATTTGGATTGGCAGAAATATTGCAATATTGGGACTAAAATTATAGAATGATCAGCAATTTCTTGTGATAGCTAAATTTAGAATAAAAAAACAACAAAAACAATAATAAAATAAAAAGTTGCTTACTTATTTTTGGTCTGTGGTTGAAACTGAACGAACGCATCATGGTTTAGATATATTGTGAGGATTAAGAATTGGAAAGGGGGATTATCCAGTGGATAATGTCCCTACCAGACAATTACTAAAAAGCATATTACAGATATTGCAGAACAAAAATGTGTGAGCATCACACTGAACATTTTTCAAAAGGCAAAGACTAAGAAAGAGAAGAAAATGTCTCCTGTTTCCTATGTTGCTATAGTTACCATTAAGAAGAATTAATTGAACAAAGGCTATCACTATTAGAGATGTCTGGGCTAATAAAAGCTAAACATTAGGGTATTTTTGTGTCCTGAATTTACAGGTAGGACCATGATATCCGTGCAGATCATACACAGAATCACAGAATTTGGACATTCAGATAAGGGACAGATAGATATAAGCATAACAATAGGCAGAACCGGATAGCAGGTAAAGATTTTTTTTAAACAAAGTATTATACCAAATACAATTTTTTTGGCAAAAAAAAAAAAAAAAAAAAAAAAAATCATGGCAAAAATCATATTGTGTTTTTGTGTCTGTAAGATATATGGTCAAAAGTATGTGGACACCTGACTTTCACACCCATATGTGGGGCATCCTTGAACTGTTGGCACAAAGTTGGAAACACAAAATTGTGTAGTTTGTCTGTAGCTTTTTTTCACTGGATCCAATAATGGCCCTTTTCCACTGTATGGTATCGGCTCGACTCTACTCGCTTTTGGTATCAGTAGTTGGTTTTCCTCTACCCACTCAGTGTAGCTGGTTGTCATAGCAATGGCGCTCAAAACTCCCGTGATATCGTCTTCAATGTGACATACATGGGAATATGTCTTTATTTTTATTAATACTACTTCTCTCCATGCACTGAACTGACAAATAAAATTAAAATCTTCTTGGCCCATCATAGTGCATTGGGGAAGGCACAGGGCTTCCAGCTCGAGGATGTGGATTCACTTTCCTGTTCAGCACATAGTATTGGGGGGTTGTACTGATATAAGGCTTAACCTTCTGTTAGTAAAGCCATTATGGTAATGTATTTAGCAATGTTATGAGTAGTTTTAAATAAATCAAATTATGAAGTGGCATTACTCAGACTGAAGCATTCTGTCTAAAGCTGCGGTCTCAACTGGTTTCTTATGAAGGCAGGAGCCTTCGGTCTGTGGATTGCTTTAATTTGTTTACTGAATACAGGGCAAAGTGCAGAGTGAACGTACACACATTGGTTTTAATTACAGAGGGATAGGCAAAATATCAGTACAGACTGGCTAATTTTAAAGAAGTTATAGATAAAGAAGTTAAAGATTTTTTTCCACCATTTTTTTTCCGCCTGTTTGTTCAGGATGCCCCGTCTTGCACAATAATGATGTAGTGATAGTGATGACTTTCAAGAATCTGCAGCATTTTCACATCCCATTTTGGTATAGCCTCATCTTACCTTGAACCTCAATGAAGGTGATAGTACCAGCTACCAGGCACTATCCACAAAATAGTACAGTTTACAAGGCACTATCCATGACTCAAGACTAATGGAAAAAAAAAGGCGAGTACAGTTGAGGTGAGTCAAGCTGATATGATGCAGTGGAAAAAGGGCCTGAAAAAACCTGCTCCAGTATGACAATGCCCATGTGCACAAATCGAGCTCCAGGAAGACATGATCTGCCATGGTTGGAGTTGAAGAATTTGTGTGTCCTGCACAGAGCCCTGACCTCAACTGGAACACTGACTGCGCACTAGGCCTCCTTGTCTGACATCAGTGTCTGACCTGACTATTGTTTTTGTGGCTGAGCAAATCCCCACAGCCACACTCCAAAATGTAGTGGAAAGCCTTCCCAGAAGAGGGGAGCAAAGGGAGACTAAATCTATAATGGGACGCTCAACGAAGCACATATGAGTGTTATTGGTCAGGTGTCCACATACTTCTGAAATGTCAGTAAAGCCATTTGGTTTAGCTAGTCACATGGGCTAATAAGAGTAAATTTAACCTCTTAACATTATAAAACACATGCTGTGTCTCAATTTGCGAACGCAGAAAGCTTGCAATTTTGAGTGCATACTGTAAGTGCATTCACACTGAAAAGTATGGCAACATGCAGAGCTCTAAGAGTACCTGGAGTACTCTTAGAGTACTTCTGACTCTCAGTGGTTGCTATCTTGCCCATATAATGGAAGGGTCCATCCTATCTTCAGCCAGTTGGAGGAGGGCATGTCATTGATGAAAATGGCAATATCATTTCCATGTCATTTGAAATATCTACGCACACAAGTGAATTAATACGCATTCATATATAAGAGGTGAGCAAAACATATGCGACAATTGCAGTCAAATGTTTTGATCGTCATTTTCATTACGTGCACAGCTTGCCATGTTCGACTTGAGGCAACGCTACCCTGTCGAAGGTCACACTCTACACAAGCAAATACATTGTATTCACAGTATTCTACATGGAAGTATACGAACGGAAGCATGTGAATTGAGACACAGCAACAGACTTAAGCAAACTTCTGCAACAGAATACATGCTTACCTCTGGAGTCCTTCAATAACTAGTTAATGGCTTTTCAGGAAATGTATAACTTTTAAACATATGAATTTGCCATTCTCAATCTGCAGCACATAGCATCCTTTAAATCAATAGCGTGATTTCATTCCAGCTCTCCAATTTTGAAATGTGAGTTTGTCTTTTTTGCAGATCATATATCTGGAAGATGCCAACAACAACAACAATATGGGCTTGACTACCATTGCATATTTCATGTGGTACTACACTCTAGGTTTCCACTGAAATATTAGATCACTTAAGTCTGTCATAATTTTAGAAGTGCACTGCTGCTTGGTAAAAGGTAAATTATCAATTTGTTGTATTATTGCAGAGCTGAAAGCTATAAGAGTCTTTTTCTCCCCCTTTCATTTGCTGTAGAGGTAGGCAATGTTGCTACGCTTGCAGTTTAATTTATCAAATCTTTTCAACATCAGGGCTGTTAGGCTGTTGAATGGTGAAACATGTGTTTGACTCTCAGCTGTGTATTTGAAGGGAGAGTCAGTCTGCACTGCTGCTATTAGTCTGTTAGGGGAAGTGATCAGTTAAATCAGGATAAAGAAATAAATCATCTAAATGAAGCACAGACACAGCAAGCACAATTACATCAGTGCAGGAATGCTTACTGTACTTGTCAATGCATATTTGCATTGCCTTGCTGATTATTACACTTATTTAAAATATATATTTTTAAAAATACAATATCCAGTAATGTTATTTGGTTATTTAGAAGGTAGAGCAAAATTTTATGAAACAATATCAGCCATACTTAGGCAAAGGAGAAGAGTTATTGGTTAAAATACCGCAAAGCGTGTCTGGTTAAGAAAACGGCAATGAGTCATTTTAGAGGTGAACGTGTCGACTTTTTATCATGGATGAGTTGAGCCCAATGACCTGACCCACTGAAACGAGACATCACTATTTATTTACTGGGAAAAGTATGCTCAATCAAAATTATAATGTTTATTTTACATTCTAAAATCTGTGACTGGCACATGATTTTTATGGAAAACAGATGTTCCCTGTACAGAATAAAATTTAAATTGTAAATTGTAAATAATAATTTAAAGTGTAAAAATGATATGTGAATATGTGAATATAGAGTATTTTAAAAATACTGCAATATATTGTCATTCTTGTTCATATATATTTGCAATTTTGAAATGTATTTTTAAACGTAACAAAATATACGCCGTTAAGTGTGAAATACATTCGAACTGTATTAACATTTATAATGGGAAATGCAAAATAAAAGACAAAATATGGCAACACAGTGGTGTGGTGGTTAGCATTGTTTTCTCACAGCAAGCATTTTCCGCATTTGAATCTGCCGTTTGGCTACTGTGTGGAGTTTGCACGTTCTCCTCCCACCGTCCAAAGACATGCAGATTAGGTCAACTGGCTTCTCTAAATTGCCTATAGGTGTGAATGTGAGTGTGAATGGCTGTCTGTCTCTCTGTGTTAGCCCTATGATAGATTGGTGACCTGTCCAAGGTGCCTCTTGCCCGATGTCAGCTGGGATTGGCTCCAGATTGGATAAGTGGTAAAGAAAATGGATGGATGGAAGACAAAATATACCTGGTCATGAAATTTTAGCTGACTGTACCTAGGGTTTGGGTTAGATAAATATTATGGCATTTGTATTATGGCACTTCTGTGAATTTTATCTCTCTCTCTATCACTACCTCATCTGCTGATAGCATTAATATTATTATTATTATTATGAACATTGTGTCGCTTTCTGCCTATTTGAACTGCTACTCATTTGCACTACTATTCTCACTTGTGAGATACTGTGTATATTTATATTCATACTAGTTGCGCTTAATCATTTGTTTAAATTTTTGATACTTTTTAATTGAGGGTAGTTTGAAGTGATTGACTACCCAGTCTGTAACTCTCTACACACAGTGTTCCTGTTTCTGCTTCTGTTTCTTCTTCTGTTTCTGTTTTTATTTTTACATGCCACTGAGCATACAAAAGGCACAAGAATTTCCCATGGGATTAATAAAGTTCTTATCTTATCTTATCTTATCTTAAATAGTAATATATTGAAATCGAAATAAGTATACTAACATACCTTTCACTAATAATTTCACATATATTTATTGGGCCAATTTTGATTATTTACATATATTTTAAAAGTACTCATCAAAATATATTTCAGAAATATTTTCCTTTATGGGTTTACTTGCATGCTACTCAAATAGCTGAGCTTATAGAGTGTATAAATACCAAAATTATAGCAGCATATAGTCATAGCATTAACAAGCATCAATCGCACCTCCTGTATTCTGGCCAGAATTGAAGAACAGAATTGGGATGATGATGATGATAATAATAATAATAATAATAATAATAATAATAATAATAATAATAATAATAATAATAGATAGACAGACAGACAGACAGACAGACAGATAGATAGATAGTTTCGCTTTCTGTCCTTGTGATAACAAAATATCATTAAACAATTTTACATTATAGAACAAATAATGGTGTATTATCTAAACTGTACTGTAGAAGTGAAGCATTCTGTGAAAAACACAAACCCAGCCATCAGCTGTTCAGCAGCTCTCTAAATTGCTCTGCATTAAACAAGCTTAAACCCCAAAGCTACAGAGTTGACACAAGTGTGGATGTCTTACTGAAAAGACTGTAAATCATGTTAGTGGACTAGAAGATGCAAGACCTTGGAACATGCTGAGGCTTTGTGCACAGGGCTATTGATTAATTCCCATTTCAATTCCCTTGATGGAGCTTAACCCAGAAATTTTCATCTCCTAAGCCAATATTAGAAAAAGAAACGCTGAAATATAAGTTCAGAGTTCACCCATTGTTAAACTCTTACTGGCCCTGGAAAAGCTCAAAGCATTTTTTAAAAAGTTGAAATGCAGCTTTTAAGGGATGACTTCAGTATATAGTAGGAAAAAGTTAATAAACATTATTGATTTTTAATCAAAACCACACAGGCTGGGTTCCAGAGCAAAATGAGAAATAAATGGCCAAGCACACATCTGCATACCACACATTACATTTGGAAAAGAAAAAAAACAACAACCACTGAACAAAGACCAGCAGGCTGAGGACATGGTGGGAATCAGGCACTAATGCATTAAAATGTGTGAAAAATACTAATTTCAGTGTAATTTCAGATATTTCATTATTCCGGAGTATTTTGCAGTGTATATTATAGATAGATTTATTTTTGCACGTATTTGATTTAGCTTGATAACAGCACAATAGCTAGCTATTTTAAAATGCTCAAATTAGGTTGTTGAAAAGAAACACCAAATGGTTTTAATAAATGAGTAAAATGAATAAAACCTCTTTAAGACTACATGCAATATTATTGCCTTTCAGGAATGTACGTTTTCTGTAAAAAAATATTGTATAAACTTGGTTTTAAAAATTAAAATGTTAGCAGGCTAGGTATGTAGTTATCACCATGATAACTTTTTTTTTTTTTTTTTTTCATTTTATTTTAATGATGATAAGGATCACAATGTTTACTTGCATTTGCATTTTATGTAGGCAGCCAGTAATACATCTGAAACGCAGATATGTGTGTGGCTGTGGAGGCTAATTATGATCTTCTGTTCATTGATCTCTGTCTGAAGCCTAACCTTATGATTGAAATTCACAAGACGAGACCTTAATTAGCGATGGCACCAGGTTGATAACAGCAATTGGATATTTGAGAAAACATATCATTAGAATGGTACTTGGAAAAGAAATTTTGTTTTTTTGAAATTGGAATGTTTACAATAAAAGAAATACGACTGTTTTTTTTTTTTTTTAAATATTATATTTATTACATATATAAGTGATTTTAGTGTGGAAGTGCTTCAGTTGCTACAGCACAGGCGTATATTGCTAATGATGGGGTGTGTAAGAAACATTTAAAGAACAATTGATAAACACCCTGCTACATGACATATCTCTAAATCCATGCCTCTATCTTCATTGTTACTGTCATTCACGTTTGCAGTCTGTGGCCACAGCGGTCTTTCCAGAATCATCCACAAAACCAAGGCAACTGAATCATTTTTCAGAGTCATATACAGTTGCATTGTTTGAAAGAATAAGTATCAGGCTTTACCTGTGAGTGCAGCAGCTGGCAGTCTACGGAAAAAGCAATGTTACATCTGGCCTCTCTTTAATGACAGCCCCACCTCTTTAAGCCCTCTGAGCATCTGTTTTATCTGCAAAGTGGTTCATACAAACACTTTAAGCACTAACATTGTGAACACATATAATTAGAAATTCGAATAAAGGATTCAGGGTTAAAAAGTATATACAAATATACTTGAATTCAATTCAAAAAATGTTTGATGAAAAAGCTTGTTTGTTTAAAAAAATATATTTTAAAAAACACCTTATTTGCATTTTTTCAATAATTTAAACTGAAGCACCGGCATGGGAACAGAACATGGGTACAGAGCTGCAAAGAAAAAGGCACTCTGGCTTCCCATTACTAACAACTGAAAGATTACATGATGGCAAAAGTGAAAATGTTTTTTTCATTTTTCAGTTTTTTTTTTTCATTATTTGGTGACCTTTGTAATAATGTAGAATAAACCCGAAATGAAAAAGAATCTCAATTATTTTATCTTTGACACTTATTTTACTCACCAGGAGTATGGATCTCTTCTGGAATTCCATTTCTTTTTCTTCATTTTATTCCCTTTTTTATCTTCCTTTTTTTCACAAATGATAAAAAGAGTATCAATACTAAGGGTTAATAATACTAGAAATACTAACACCAATAATAAAATAAAAATAACACTTATGAAGTACGCTCTCCCAGTTTGTCATTGGTGCACTCCTCAGGACAGCTCACATTCTCCATAGCATGCATCTAGCAAATAGGACATCGTCACCCCCTCTAGTGCCCCAGGTCCTTGGTTTAGACCTGGGTCTAAAGGCTATAAAGAAAAGAAGTAAAGGGAACCTATAATAATAATAATAATAATAATAATAATAATAATAATAATTTGTGATTCTCAAGAGAAGGTTCTTTGTGTTTGTTTACAAGCCTGACTGTGAAATAGGGTTGGATGTGTCTACCCACACTAACGTGTTCCTGTTTTGCTGTATACCAACATATTTCTGACAATGTATAAATCAATATCAGTAATTGTACCTGTCTGATATGTACATCTAAAACCTGTTGACCCAAACTGTAGACAAATAAAAGGCATTTTGACACGCTATACTGCATCAATTTAACTGAAAGCAGAGATGCACTGCATGCACATAAATAATAACGATGATTTGCTTTATTAGTATTGGGTGGATTGGGTCATATTTTCCTTTCTTGCTGTTACAAATAGCCTGGAAATATATGTAGAACATTATGGATTGTTAAATGTCATCAGCAGAAGTGTACCATATGCCTGTGAAAAACCGTCTGGGAAAACAGGTCCAGGACAGACTCCTGATTGCGTTGACATGTACCTCCTGTCAGTCTTGTTACAGACACTCCCCAAGGCCCCTTTACTCCACCCCCATTTTAGATCTCTGAAAGGCAAACATAGCTGAAAAACAACTGCTGAGTACATGTTGCCACCAGATAGTTTTACTATGGACAAAAGAAATACCCTCTTCTGGCAAAACATGTAAGAAGAAATCAATCTTGGAATAAAAAAAAAAAAAAAAAAAAAAAAAAAAAACACTGTTTGAATCAATGGCCAACTTTATGTAATCAATCAGATTGCTACCACTAAAGAAATACCTCAATAATAGATTACGGGGTGTTAAAATATAGTTAAGAATGCTTGCAGTAGATAAGGCTTCTTTAAATGTCCATGCATGTAAAGCTGCTTATTACAAAGTGATTGCTCTCTTCCTAGTTAATCTCTACCGATTTCTCAGTAACGGATCACTTTGAAATAGATCACATTGGAAGGTACTGGGTATGGTTTCCATAAAAATGACAACAAATTACAGGTTGAAATGATCTTCTACACTGATAAGGACTTCATTTTATCTCCTGAGAAGTCATTTAGACAAACTGGACATCTAAAAAGGACTGTTTCTCTGCTCAAAACGTAAAGGGTTCAATCCATTACGGGATTTTTTTCACTACAGCGGCATCCAATTTAACTTTAATCTAGGTACTTCATCACCAAAGCACAGAGACACTCTGCAGCATAAAAATGTATGAAGACCATTTCATTGATTTCTGAGAAAGGTGAACTCATAGCGATCAGGGTGGACATTGCTGTGGTCCTGGAATAACATCACAATGTAGTGTAATTTTAGTATGCGGCACGCATCGGAAATAAGGTAAACAAGCTAGGCATCGTAATTAAGTAATGGACTGACATTAGCCCCATTTCTGGTACAGACATCCACATATGGAGAGGCACAGACAGGCATTTTAGCAAAATGCACATCATCTAGTGGAAATTATTTCATTTTGCAGTGCTATTATTTTCCCCACACTTTATTGCCATTTTAATCTGCAGCCCTCAAGAAGTTTTTTTTTTTAAGGCCACTCCCCACAGATAATAACAATAATGTGTTCCATTAATAAAGCGTCTTTTAAACATTCAAGGTCGCTCTAGCCACACATATGTATTCGAATGTATGGTGGCCGGCAGGTGCCTGTAGTGTCATCCCCTGTACAGTACTTACTTTCCCGCTCCTGTGCTTTTTCTGTGCTAAATAATAGATATGACCCCCCATATTTGACCCTTTCAAACTTGTTAGTCAGCACCAGCAAAAATTGATTCCTCTTATTTCTTCTTCCTCCTCTTCCTTTCTTTGTCTCTTTGTCATCCTTTCCGGTAAATCTTTCCATGTCCACTGTGCCTCTTGTAAAAACACAAAAAGTGGAAGACGCTCTCTAGATGTTTTTCCGTTCTCTGCTTCTGCAGCAGTGCAGCATGGAGGTGGACCTGCACCCTCTGTAGATATAAAGGAAGGCTCTAAGCTTACGAAAATAAAGTGATTCATAGTTATAGGTAATTATACTCTAATGGAACCATACTAATGAATTCCATAAATATAATTATACAATTGATAGCAATTTTCCACCAAGATACCCTAAAAATCCTGCATAGTTGATCTTTAAACTTTTAAATCAGGAAGAGGAAGTGCAGTCATGAAGGTTTCTCATTACTTGTAAAGCAACTTAAAATCCATTATGATTACATTATGACTATTCTAAATATAGTACAAAATATTACACCTTTCTTTCTTTTGATCAAATCTTGTGTGGGTTTTTTTTTTAAACAGTGTCCCCCAAGAACTCCATCATAGCCAGTGTAACTGTTGGACTGCAGGTGTAATCTGTGCTGAATGTTTGGTATGAGTAAGGTCTCTAGCAGCTGAATTTTGCAGTTGCACTCTATTTAGGATTTTATATAAAATGCAGCAGAAGAGGCAATTTCATACCTAAGCCTGAGGTAAGTAAAAATCCGGGATTCAGCAATTTACTATAAAAAGTAAACAGAGTAAGTACTGAAGTTGAGCATTGTTGTGAAGTTGAAGAAAAAATAAAGAAAAGAATTTGAATAACCTATTATGGGGTTCAAGCAAAGTATGTGGTCAGAAATGATTCTATTATAATTAAGATAAGATTTTGAAATTAGGACAGTGTAGGAGTTACCAGTGACACAATATCAACTAATTCAATAATAAACAATATCAACTAAAATTCTAGTTTAGAGAGAATAGCTTTTGCTGATATTTGCTAACTCTGGTCTAAGTTTCGTGATGATGAAGACTTACTGCGTCTTACACAAGTCTCACACTGAACATTACAGCTTCGATGTAATGCTTACAATTTTGCACAGGTTAACGCTTCCAGTGTATGTTCTGCAGAATGCACGCCTAAATCATGAAACATAAAAAAAATGATCTTGTGTGCCTTAAAGTGTTAAACATCATATCTTTATATCAATTTAAAAAGTTTAAATCGGATACTAGAAAATATAGAAATAATACGGAATTATGGAAATAATGATTGAGTTTAACTTTTCTATATTTGCCATGGGGGATGTTAATATTTATAGACACGCCTTCAAACATTACAAATGGTACAAGGAGAAAAGGCCACTTTTTCATGCTGTCAGTGTGTTTCCTGTTGTTTGCCCTCACATCCCGTAAGAGGAACCAACATCGCAGATTATTCCATGTGAAAAGCTCAAAGTAGTTTAGTTTTGAGTTCTTGATCTAAAAATGGATGTGTCTCCATCTGTTTAAGCACCAGGAATAGCAGTGGCAGTGAGAAAACGAACACTACTGGGAAATCCGTTTTACTCTGCTTCCTCTTTCTCCCTTTAAAAAAAAAAAATCCATGCAAGATTTAATTGGCAAATTGATTTAGTGCTGGTGTGCATAATCTCCGTGGCCTCTCTGCCAGCACAATAAACTTGGACTGAATACTATTTGAATAATGGGAACTCTTTTGAATAATGGCAGAATCTGCCACAGCTAAAGGGTTTCTATTCAATTCCTTTTCCTCTTAACCCTTATATGGAGCCGCCGTTTCCAATAGTATTGCTTGTATCATAAGATGCACGTAGTATTTCTTGATAAATATTTGGATTGTAGATCTTCTAGACCTGCATCATTAGATCATGTACTGATAATTAAGGAATATAATAGCAGACTTTAGTCCTGTTCTTATCTAGCCACCCTCTGATAAACTCTTCAGTGAAATCGCGCCCTGTCTTATAAATAAACCACATAACATTATTTTAACTGTTATTTAAAAAAATAAGAAATTAAGGTCATTTGTCATCTGTAATGTATTTTTGTTACTTTTTTTTTTTTTAAATGTTGTCATAACTGCTGTTGCCCCACTGAACTTCGACTGAAGAAGAAACCGAAAAAGAAGCTCACAATGTTCACTTAGCATCTGCAAAAATAAATAAATAAATAAATAAATAAATAAATAAATAAATAAAGACAGAGTAGACAGCATAGTGTATTGTCAATCTGCTG
>JAOVYU010000022.1:19166117-19179575 GCA_025674565.1 Synodontis membranacea
GTGGTGCAGAATGTTGGAGTGTGGTGCAGAATGTTGGTGTGTGGTGCAGAATGTTGGTGTGTGGTGCAGAATGTTGGAGTGTGGAGGAGAATGTTGGTGTGTGGTGCAGAATGTTGGTGTGTGGTGCAGAATGTTGGTGTGGGGTGCAGAATGTTGGAGTGTGGTGCAGAATGTTGGTGTATGGTGCAGAATATTGGTGTGTGGTGGATAATGTTGGTGTGTGGTGGAGAATGATGGTGTGTTGTGCAGAATGTTGGTGTGTGGTGCAGAATGTTGGTGTGTGGTGCAGAATTTTGGAGTGTGGTGGAGAACCTTGGTGTGTGGTGCAGAATGTTGGTGTGTGGTGGAGAAATTTGGTGTGTGGTGCAGAACGTTGAAGTGTGGTGAAGAATGTTGGTGTGTGGTGGAGAATGTTGGTGTGTGGTGCAGAACACTGAAGTGTGGTCGAGAATGTTGATGTGTGGTGCAGAATGTTGGTGTGTGGTGCAGAACGTTGGTGTGTGGTAGAGTTTGATGGTCGATGTTAGTGTTTGATGATGAGGATATCACTGGTGATATGGTGGTGTAGTGGTGGTGTAGTGGTGGTGTTTGAGGATGAATGTTAATGTGTGTGGGGGAATGTAAGTGCTTGTTGGTGAATTTGGTGTGTGGTGAATAATGTTAGTGTTTGGTGGAGAATACTGTGTGGGAGAATGTTAGTGTTTGATGGTGAATGTTAGTGATTGTTGGTGAATTTGCTGTATGGTGAAGGATGTTAGTGTTTGATGGAGATTTCTATGTGTTGAAGAATGCTAGTGTTTGTTGGGAAAGTTGGTTTGTGGTGAAGAATCTTAGTGTTTGACGGAGAATGTTATGTCTTGGAATGTTGGTGTGTGATATAGATTGTTAGTGTTTGATGGAGAATGTTGGTGCATGGTGAAGAATATTAGTTTTGGTGGTGAATGTTGGTGCATGGTGGAGAATATTAGTTTTGGTGGTGAATGTTGGTGCATGGTGGAGAATATTATTTTTGGTGGTGAATGTTGGTGCAATGTGGAAAATGTAATTGTGTGGGGGAGAGTGTTAGTGTTTGACTGAGATTGTTGGTGGAGAATGTTACTATTTGAGGGTCAGTGTTGATATGTAGTGGAGAATGTTAATGTTTGATGTAAATGTTGGTGTGTGGTGGCGAATGCTGGTGTTTGATGATGTTTGGTGGTGAATATTGATGTGTGGTGGAGGAGTATATTGGTGAAAGTTGGTGTGTGGTGGAGAATGTTAGCATTTGATGGTCAATGATGGTTAAAGGTGATGGTCAATGTGGTGTGAATGTTGGTGATTGGTTGAGATTGTTGCTGTGTGATGGTGTTCAATGATGAATGTTGTGTGTTGACAAATGTTGCTGCTTGATGGAGGGTCTCAGTGTTTAATGGTCAATGTTGGTGTTTCATAGAGAAGCTCAGTGTTTAGGTGTGTGTAATTAATGAATAATTTTGATGTTTGTTTGGAAAGGTTGGTGTTTTATGTAGAATATTGGTGTATGTTTAATGGTGAATATTGTGTGTTGGTGCATGTTGTTGTTTTGATGCTGAATATCAGTAAATAAGGATGAATGTTGGTGTTTCTGGAAGAATGCTGAAATATGATGTGCAGTGTTGGTGTGATTTCTTTTAGGATAAACATATTTGTTCTATTCTAGCATTCAGTTATTATTACAAAACATAGTATCAATAGGCCCGTCTCACTAGCTCCGAGTTCACTGCCACTCAGCCTGGTTCTAGCTGTTAACGCTTAAGAGGGGTGAAACAGTTATGAGGCACATAAAAGTTGATTGGTCCCCTTAGAGGACTTACAAGCCTGTATAAAGTTTGTCCACTGCTGGATCAATGGCTTTAGTGTTTCCACTGCAATTCCTACTGCTGCTGCTTTATTCCTCCCTTTCTCCCAGAGATCATATGCGAAGATCTTTAAACGCCATCATAAAAAAAAAGAGGTTCCTCATGAGGGTAAATTGGTCTTGCTCCGTCAGATCCAAAATAGCCAAAGTAGGTTATCATTACAGTTTTATGTGTTTGCAAGGTCAGAGTACTGTATATAATGAGTCGACAGGAGGTCAAGTCACATTTTTCAACAGCATTGTCTGTGTGTTCTTGAGCTCACTAACCATCAATTGCTCAGTTATAAAGAGCCTTTAGAAAGACTGTGTGTGTCAGACTTAAGGCCTTTTCTCTGTCAACACTGACAAAACACACCCTTGGGCTTCATAAAGATCACATCACATGCTGGGCAGTGTCTCTCCCAGTTGCCAGGTCCACTGAAATGGGTCTAGTAAAACTTTGAGGTCAGTAATTAGGCGTGAACACAAAAGGCAGGGTTGCTCCTGACTATGTGGGCATTGTAATGGGTTTATGTTAGGGGCTAATAACCAGGGCTCCATAACACCACAATGAGAAGTGTTTTTCAGGGTGATCCACACACTAGGCTCAAAGAGTCACACACAGCATGGCTCTCAGCATGTCTCGCTAAAGAGCCCGTAATAATGACAGCAATTATAGCAATCCACTTAAACAAACGCCGAGCCTAGCAAACCTCATCATACTTGCATCTGATTGGCCCTAATGAGATAAAGACACCAATTAATCCAGCACTAATTGCCATGGCTCATTTGTAGAAAGCAGCCGTGTGTGTTAACGAGAGCCAGCAGGCTCGAGGTGCGTTCAGCCGCCCACGGATTACCTTTATTACTCAAAACCTAGCGGAGGATAAGAGTGATGTTTATGAGGCTTTTATTTCTCAGTGATTTGCAAATAAAAAAAAATAGCAGAATTTCACCTGGACAGATCTCAATCTTGACATGCGCAGGTGTATAGGATTCATTTCTATTGCTTTTACTTGCAGTAAATTCTCAGATTTTATACCTACCTTTGAGTATGACATTTTTAATAATACATTAAGCCACATAATAATATTTCATAATAGACTTATATTATATATTTTTTTCAGTGTATGGGGACTGGGAAAATTAACCGATTTATATTGTAATATTCAACCACCAATATAATTATACGCAGTGTTTTGTGTTTTTATGTCGAACATGACCAGGACTGCTTTTCATACAGGCCACGTTTTGATATAGTAGAAACAAATATGTGTTGCAGTCCAGTGAGCATAACTATGCAAAGCATGTGTGATAGCATAGCTTAAGGCTAACATGAATCCCCTTGACCCCTATACTGTTAGTCAGGACAGGACAGGAGTGTCTTACAGCACTGACCTGGACACTCTCCTCTACCTCACTGCTCCTAACATTTGCACAGAATTCATTATGACCCCTTTCTCCATTGTGCTGTAGGTCTTTGGTGGAATTACTCATAAATCTCATCATTAGCAGACCTTTCACCAATCTTTTGGCCTGTCTTATTCCAATCCACCAGTACCCCCTTCACTGCCCCCCCCACCCCCACCCTCCCAACCTTCCTACCTACGCTCACTAATTGCACCTCCTCATGGTTGGCCTCTTTTTTCTTCTCTGTGTTGACACGCCATAATGGTCCATCCGTCCAGTGCAGCACAATCGTCGCCTCTGCCATTATGGGAACCATTTTCATCTCCAGTGAGGCGACGGCAGCCTCATGGCTCTCTGACAGGCCGCCTCTAAATCACCAGCTCGTGTAATCTCTCTCTACTTCTCCAAATGGCTCTGCGCCCCTCTATTTGCCTAAGTGCATTAAATTCAGGAGAACTGGGCTACGAGATCAAGCATCTCTTGCACGATTCACGTCCCTGCATCAACCTTTATCCCCATGTTGGTGCTCTATAGAGCCGCTCAGGAAGAAGCACTTTACTGTGATTATGGGATGAAGTCATTGGAACAGCATCTCAAAACTGGCAGTATATGAAAGCAGTGTGCCTCACATTATGATTACTACTACTGAGCAAAGCCAAGCTGTTACAGTAACCTCTTGCTTTATTCTCAGAGAAACAGGTCACTGTCTTCACTTATGTCAAGTGCACTAGATAAGCCAAGACATGTTTGGTGTCTGAATTTTTGCACTACAGCAATATCGCTAATGGATCAAGCGAATAACGTTAGTCTCCCCTAAAATCTTTTCCATAAATGTACACATGACGGTCAACAACTTGTAACGTCACTTCTTTTTTTTTTTTTAAAAAAGCAGACGCTCATGCTAATAAAACAAGACATTCTCCCAGCCATGGGTATGCAAATAATCCTCTTATCCAAAGGCACAACAAGGCTGCAACATACTTCATGCTTGACATTAGCAAATGTAATCAAATTTTTTGAAATATATCGTTTATTACATAGAGGTGGTCCACATTACAGATTAAATTCACAAATTGAAATTTTAACTGTATAATCACCCACATTACTGCCAGCTTTCTGCTACAATTCCACCATCAAACTTTGGGTGGCTGTGGCCTAGTTGTGTATTGTAAAACATCACTACGGTAAACACGACTCCGAACAGCCAAGTAACTACCATGCAAACACGGATTTGAGTAAAAGTACTGCTACTGGAGTGATATTCACTTGAGTAAGAGTAGTTAAGTAATTAAGCAAACATATCAAATAAACAAAACAAATAAATCATCTGATGAACGACTACTTGAGAAATTACGTGAGAATATATTTGCAATTGGCATGAAGATGTTCTGTTTCCTAGTCTGTTTTTATGCTATAAAACTGAGTCAGCCATGCTAGGGTGAACATCAGCACCATTAACAGTACAGAAAGACTATATTAGCAGGATAGCTGATGTGGCCAAATGCTGTCGCTCTGCTTCATTAGCTGGCTAGCTATCTAAATTCATATGTTTCTAGCTAGTTAGCTATCTAGCAATGTTATCCTGAGTGTCACCTATAGGCTGTAGCACACTTTTAATACTACATGCAATCACATCAAGTTGGCACCTTAAATTTCATATACAGTATACAGTAGCTTTCATACTATAATTTGGCTAGATAGTCAAGTTCACTCATCTAGTTAATGGCTTATTATTATTATTATTATTATTATTATTATTATTTGAATAAATATAAATATGATTAAAAGACTGAAGTAAAAGTAAAAGAACAATGATTTGATTCTACCCATAAAAGTACTCTTACAGTGAACTGTGTACTGAAATACTATTGAGAATTGAGTATTGAGACTATTACATTCCACTCCTGCGAGCACAGCATTAGTTAGCAGTCCGACTTACTTATAGTCTTATGTAAAACGCTACCAAACTGTATTAATAAGAAGGCTGCCTCCATTACGTTAGTTACATGGGTGGAGTACAGTAAGTCATACTGTGTGATGTACCTACCTACCCCATTTTGGCAAGTATGTGTGAGTACTAACAATCAGGATGTGTCTTGTGCATATGGTTACGGAATGGGCTTTGTGAGCCTGAGGTTCATTACTAGTTTGCCACATTAGTCAAGTGCAGTATTAAAAGGCAAACACTAATTGTTTTGGGGCATCCACTACTAGATAACTGGGGTGAAGGGAACATTGTGTAAATTATTCTTCTTATTATTTTTTCTGTAAAAATGTCAAATCTAATCACATTTATGGCTAAAGATTCTGACTATAGGATCGGTACATTTCTAATTATTAGCTTTCTATTATTTTCCTTTACCTTCAAGGGTCATAGCTAATACTATATAGCAAGACAAGATAACAATAGGGTTGACAGAGAAGGTCACTCTGGACATAGCACGCACACACACGCACGCACACACACACACACACACACACACACACACACACAGTCACATCTACCCAAGCTGAAAAAGAGTGGCGTCGGCTGGCAGATTGTCAGTGACCCGCCACCCTCAGAATAAAGACAGAGGTCACTGTTGCGGTTTAGTTTTGAATTTTTAGCTCATTTCTTTGTGGTGCAAGGCATTATGGGATGGAGATTGCCTCTATTCTTATTAATGATGCTTTCTCAATGCCCTAGAGAGTCACTTTAGCCATTATAAGCATCCCCCCCACACACATACACACATATTTGCATGAAAATATGCACTCAGTCTGACTGTGTTATCTAATCAATGCATAATCTGTATCTGCTCTTAACCAAAATGTGACCAAATGATGATTGAATGATCAAGAAAAGCAGAGTCAAGCATACCTTCTGACAGGACACTGAGAATAAACTAAATCAGATACACACACACAAACACTTACAAGCCTTATATGTACAAAAAGTAGGAATAATTGTTTCTTTCCCAGTGCATAGGTGAGTCTGTGTGTTTGTGTGTGTGTGCGCGTGAGTGTGTGTGTGTGTGTGTGTGTGTGTATGTGTTGGGAAAGGGGGGTTGTTTTTAGAAGACCTTGAGAAGACCCTCTCTCTGTCTTTCTCTCCAGTGCTCAATATTGCACTGATGAGCTCACAGCAGACACCAGCTCACGATCCAAACCCGGCATGCCACGCAAAATCAAATGTGCGTGTGTATGTGTGTGTGTGTGTGTGTGTGTGTGTCCACAGCATCAGACGCAGATCACTTAACCCCAGCTGTGTGTTGTGGTGTGAGAAGTGAGGGAGCGTTCGCTCAGTTAGGCTGCAGACAGGCAGTGCTATCGATTTTGTGCCATGTGCAGAGGCTGGTGTCAAATCAAGCGGCAAAACATCAGAGAAAGTTTCAATTACTCCTCTGTGTCTCGAATTAAAAATCACAGTGTCTGATATGGTGCATTTCAGCAGCAGAAAGTCAAAAAGTAAAAAGAACACATACATACAGGAATTATTAAGACCACAAAAGCTTGATCTTAACCAATGAATTTACATGCATTTAATGTAATACTGCATATTTCAGTATATGTGTGGCAAGCTTACAGAGCAGAGTTTAAAGCTAGTGATAATTAGTCATATAAAAACCCATTATACTTTTTATTTGGAAATATCACCCTGATTAAATAAAGTTATGTAATTTAATTTTATTAAGTCTTGGAAATCAAAATATATTAGAAATGAAAATTCTCCAATAAGTTATAAACCTAGTTTTTAAACTAATATATTATAATTTCAAAGACTGAGACCTGAGATCTCTTAACTAAGAATTTCAAATCAAACAAACAGATAAATAAACCTGATTTGCATTGGTTTCGCTAACTTCATTGCTAACATGTTAGCTTGATGCTATTCCTAGACCCTGATCTATTGGTACTGATACTAGCATGAGGATGTGAAGGGTTTGTTTTTTGGGTTTTTTTTGTGAAAATACAGCACTTCTGTGAGTCACTCTTGATAAGGATGTCTGCAAAATGTTAACAAATGTAAATGCATAAAAATGTAAATAGAAAGACTTTCATTTTGATTGCATTGCTTAAACATCTGCCAACATGTTTGGCACATACAGCTATGAATTTAAAACATTCATAATGAAATCATAACAGAAGTTACTCAGAATTCAATTTATTTACAAAACTGTTTTTGATTTGAGCATGCACTCAAACTTTTGGTGCGTTTTCTTTTAAATGCATGGCACGTGGAAATCTCTTCTTCTGCAGGCTGTAATTCGTAGCCTTGTTGTCAGCACTGGTTCAATAGCACTGAAGAGTGAGTTGCTATAATTGATGCTGTGTGTGTGTGTGTGTGTGTGTATGCGTGTGTGTGTGTGCCAGCAGTAAGTGTGTAATGTGCAGGGCTGTTGGACAGCTGGAGGCCGTGTGTGTATGTGTATTGACCAGTCGAGCTCTCTGCAGCAGCCTTGGGCTTGCAGAAATGAGACGAGAACTAAAACCGCAGCAAATGAATTACAGCTTGATCGCTGCGGGACAACAGATCTGTATTTATGATATTCTGAAACACTGCTTTAGTAAAAAAAGATGCTTGTGTTATTTCCATTTTTCATCGTCATGTTTAAAAAATTTATATTCATGTATTATTATTATTATTATTATTATTATTGCTACTACTACTACTACTACTACTACTACTAATAATAATAATAATAATAATAATTCTTATTTTATCATTTACTTAGCATTTAAAACATAGGTATTATTAAATGACTTTTTTTTCCCCATATAATTGGGTTATTTTTGTTCTCTTTGCTTGTATTTGCTTACTGTATACTTCAAAATAAGTGTATATTATACCTCTCTAATTAATAAATTTTGCCCTTTTCTGGTATTTTTAAAAACAATTTTAAGTCCAGTTTGGCCAAGAGCATGGTCAATACTCCACATGTACAGTATTCAATCAGGTAAAACATTTCTGCATTGGTATAATATTCCCTCAGCTTACGACGTACTGGTGGTGATGGCGAGCGCTGTCTAACACGTCACTCTAAAAATCTCTCAAAGGTGTTCAGTTGAGTTGAGATCTGGTGACTGTGAAGGCCATAGAATATGAACCATTTTAGTTTGTCACCTGTCTGTAAGAACTGTCTTTTTAAAATTTCATGCCTCCCATCTCGTTTTGTCAGATGTTTTGATTAAAAAATAATAGCTGTGATTATATTCATGGAGCACAATAAGTGCAACAGGTTTAAACTGGAAGTAAAACTGGGCTGCTGTTAGAACACCTAGGAAGCTAACATTTGCTATCTGGTCTGATATTTAAATATGTAACTCGTATAGTTTATTGTCTTCATGTGTCTTCTGTAATGCTCCTAAATGTCATTCTCATTATTCATGAGAACGTTTTCATATTGTCTAATCTTTCATTTTAGCAGGTTCTTAATTGTTATTGTGCAATTCACTTTCATTTTCACTCGTTATTATTCATATTAACTTTTATGTTTACCCTTTATTCTTTGTTATTAGATGAACTTTTTTGAAAACATTCAACAGAATAGTAGTTTTTTTTATTCTGAGCTAAAATGAAGTGTTAATTTTAATAAACACAAATATATCAGATTGCGTTGGGACCTTTATATTTGATTTATGTAGTAATAAAACTGCTATAACAAAGAGGTGCAGAATGGGTTATGCTGTTAGTAGTCAATATGTAGTCCTGTAAAAATGGAGCAGTAATGTAAATGGTCTTATCTGTAAATGATCGCAAATCTTCATGTAATGATGAAAGAATTAGCAAATGTTAATAGTAAACACCTACTACTACTAATACTGTAATAATAATAATAATAATAATAATAATAATAACAATAATAATAATAGTAATAATAATAATTTTACTATTATTAATGGCTATTGATATACGATTACATTGACTGTTATTGTACATTTCATTATTTCTTAATGCTCTAAGGATAAGTGCATGTATTCATTTATCATTATAAAATCATTGGTTAAGTATTCATACACACTGTTTTTGTGGACCTTAGAAAAAAAATGTAAAAGGCTACCAAGCAAACTGTGTAAATCTGTGTATATTACCCAGCCTTCTTGTAATTAGACCTCTTGTGTTAGAGTGCAATTTAGATGTCCAAGTATTGCTATTGTCAGAGTTAGAAAATTTGATTCATGTATCTTATCCTAGGCAGTGGACAGGCGGTGTAAAAAAAAACCATCATCAGGAGTTTCTGATCCAGTGATGTACATATTTATAGCGAGTGTTAACAGTGGGCTTGTCATTAAACTCTGTCACGTTTCTGTCAAAACAAACCGTGTTGAGTTCTCGCTCTCATGTGCAGTCAGCCTTCCCGCTGGCTATTTATAGATTTTCTGTTGTATAGCAATTAGTTCTGTCAAATTAGCATCCTCCGATGGCTTCAGGTAAACACTGCAGGTGGGTTGAGGAATTAAGATATATGACACAAGGATCTCGAACGCTGTAACGTCTTTCATTAACAAGACACTGCGTTATCCAGTAGAGAGGACTGTACAATTCTTGAAGAAGAAGTGGTGTAGGTTTTCTTGGACAAGCATGTGGGAGGTGAAAAACTTCTTCACACTCAAGGTGTTTTTTTTATGGTGTCACACACATACACAAGCACTTATATACTTATGAGGACCTTCCATTACACATGACCATTAGTGCTGTGAATTAATGCTGCGACTTCATCTAACACTATCCTCAACCCGAGGAAGGTAATTACCTGGTTCTTTTATTGTTGAATTTTTCAGTTTGACTTTTTTGTTGTTTCAAAAGCTTTAGGTGCTTTTTTTTCCCAGCTTCCTCATGGGCAACAGCCAAATGTCCCCACAAGGTCAAAACTGTCAGATAATCCTTTAGAAAACATGCCCACACCCACACCCTACCTGCTTCCACAAAGACACACACACACACACACACACACACACACACAGTGAACACCGCCTTTTTTTAGTATCTATGTTTGTTGCTTATTTCTGACTTAGGCACACTTATTTCCTAAAATTATTCACATCAGAAAATTAGGACAAAGCACCATTCATAAATTGTACTAAACACTAAACACTGCACTAAACAAAAATAATAAAAAAAAGTAGTATACCGGTGATACCTGTATGAGCTTGATTTGTGACTGCTGAAAGCTTAGCAATCTATCACTGCTCCCCAGCTTTACTTTGTTTCCTAGCAGAAACAAGCTCTCGTGTTGGCTACATTGCAGTTGTCGGCTCAAGGGCTTGTGCCTCATATCATTCTGCTCATGTGAACTAAACTAGTACCACAAACTTTCAGATTAAAGCATTACAAGCACAATGTAATGATTGACTCCATATTGCAAAAGGCATCACCATTTCCAGCAATTACACATGCACAACGGCAGTGCTGCCAATTATTCGCCTTTCCACCATTACCGGTGTAAATACCAACAGCAATGTCGGAGAAGGAAAATCGTTGATGGAAAGTGTGAACAGTTTCCATAGAGATCGAGATTCCGTAGAGATCATGTTTATTCTTAGCAGAGGAAAGACAGTGAGATTTCACTGAAGCTGAAGCAGGCATGAAAGTGTACCATACACATCACCATTATGACACATACGTAAGTATAGTAACCAGACTCACAACCAGAAACGTAACGCTTCTTGATATTTATAGAGGGATTCATAAGTTTTACTGCTTATTAAGGAATGTCAATTCTTAGGCCAAAATGGAGAACAGAACCCTTTATTGTTTTTTGTTTGTTTGTCTTAAGTATTTTGAACTGCATTAATAAGCATAATTTTAGCTAAGCATTGTTAAATGATCTGTTAGCCCTTCTTTTTCTTAAAATTTTCCTATATAAACAAACAAACAAAAAAAGTCGTAAAGAGTTTTAAACTTAGTACTCTGATGGGCTTGTCCCCCTTGGAGATCCCTTAACCCTAAAATGTCTTAAAATATTCTTTGGTTATGTAGAGCAATACATAAAATTTAGTAACTATTATGAATATCTATTTTTTTTTCACTACACTTTATATTCAAATTTTTGACCTATTCTACTATAACTAGTGCTTTATTAAGGCAATCGGTTTGCAAACTCTTCCAGGAAAGGAGTGTACTTTTTTTTTTTTTTTTTTTTTTTTTTAAGGGCTTAATTTCTGCAGAACTCTACAGACAGAATTCCTTTAGGAAGTGAAGAACCTTTAACTACCCAAAGGGCCACTGAGAAACTCATTGTTTCAAAAAAATATATATCAATATGACCTGTGAGGAATTGAATTTGACACCCTTGGGCTGAAATGAAAAAGAAAAGAAAGAAAAGAAAAGAAAGAAAGAAATCCAAAGGTTGGATTTAGGAGACTTTTCATATTTTAAGGCTTTGTGTGTATGCTATGCTCTTAAAGGTTGCTCTGATGTCAACTCAATTCCTCATCTCATGATCATCTAGCAATCTTTATTCATAATAATTCGTAACTGAATGGTAAGCTTATGGTGGGATCAATCCTAGAAGAAATGGCAAGGGCAAGTGGATGAGGTTGCACTGAAAGCAGAATAGGGAAGCAGCGTTCCTCTTGGCAGCTCTTTGTGCATTCAGTGTCAGTCCTGCCAGAGAGCCTATTGGCTAATTAGTCAGTTTGCACGGTATTGGCAGGTGACCGCATGGGTATCGATCCCACTGCTAAAGCTCTGCCTCTCAAACGCAAATTAATCAAGCCATATCTGGAACTGATGAACCTCATTCTGGACCTGCATTTGAACTCTTTAAGAATGATAGTGTTTGTTAGCTGGTGATCATACCTGCAAGGGGAACTGAAATAAAATGCCATTGTCACTGTTAAGGATCTGGAGAGGACAAAAGGCCAAGACTCTTTTGAGAGAAAGAGAGATGGGACAGAGAGAGAGAAAGAAAGAAAGAAAGGAAAAAAAGAAACAGAGAAATAAGAATGCAAAAGAGTGAGAGGAAACGCTGAAAGAAATAGCTAGATAGAGAGACACGAAGCAAGGAAAGAGAAGGTGGGAGGGACACTGCATGCTAGCAGCACTTTAAACCAGTGGAAGTTAATGATAAAATCACAATTACGGCATCGACTCTATTAAGAGCAGTTTGCATGCAGTGCACCATCGTTATACCAAATTATTTTTTGATATGCACCCTCTCTCTCTCTCTCTCTCTCTCTCTCTCTCTCTCTCTCTCTCTCTCTCTGGAATGGTTCCAAACTGAAGCTGTGGTCATCAGTAATGTAGATGAGCCCCGCAGAACCCAGTCTTCCTCTCATTATGATCAGCAGTTCCTAAAGCTGTACAGCTGTGATCTGCAGTTATCTTGGCTGCTGCTAAGTGAAGCCTTTCTCCTTAAGGCATCTTCTGTGTACTGACAGTTTAAACATTTGTTTGTTCTTTGGTATGTAAAATTGGTGGAAAAGGCACACATCTGGTTGCCAATTAATGAATTTGCTTTTTAATTATTTTATTTGAGTCAGAACTGTGTGTTCTGACTCTCCTCGTGGTCTCCTCCGATACCTCTGGGTTCTTCTGGATTCCTCCGACTGTCCATAAACGTGCTGGTAGGCGGACACGGAATTGCCCCTAAGAGTTCATGCCCTGCAATTGACTGTCATACCAACCTGGATATGTTCCTGTCACTGTTCCCAGTGATCCCAGAACAGGCTCTGAATCCACCACAGCCCCAACTAGGATAAAGAAACTTTATTTGTGTTCGTTTGCGGAAGTGCCAAAGCACATTCCTTATGTGTAATGCACACCTGGACAATTTGTTCTGAGTCCAATTCTGATTCCAATCTTGTAATATCAGATAGTAAATCTGACACTGTGTCTGAAATCACTCCCTCACTCATTTCTTCTCCATTTCCTGCACACAATGGTATATGTATACAGTAATACCCCCTGCATTCGCGGGGTTAGGTTCCAGGTCCCTGGCGCAGATGTGTGAAAATCTTGAATGTTTGGTGGCATTTATGCTAATAAATGCTTATTTCTAAAGTTTAAACCCTAAATATGACCTAAATCATGCTCCAAAAGCAGTTTAATTTCACCCTTAAAAAAAATAAATGGTTGACGTAAAAACAGAGTACAGTATCACCTAATTCACTGTTTCCCAACCTTTTTGATCTACAGCACATATTTCACATTAGAAAAATCACAAGGCACACCACCAAACAAAAATGTCACAAAAAGTATATTTATTGAA
>JAOVYU010000022.1:19179870-19193417 GCA_025674565.1 Synodontis membranacea
TGCCAGGCTTTTTGAGGATTTCGCAGATGTGTGAAAAAAACACGAATGTAAATTAGTTAGGTTCCACAGAAAATTTCGTGAATATGTGAAGTCGCGAATACAGAAACGCGAATGTAGGAGGCATTACTGTATAGATCACTTTAAGGGAGGCACTGGACTCATTCTAGACAACATTTTTATTTACATTTAAACATGAAGCTGTATCCAGCCTGACGAGCAAATTATCAAGGCCAAAGGATCTATGCATTGTGAAAATAACTGGTGCTGAACTATTGATGATGATATAATGAATTATCCAGAAATTATTATTTGTTCATTTGGAATTTGGAACGCTTAAACAAATGGCTCCATTCATTTCTAGCTCCTATTGTTTTTCTTCCACCGATTCTTATTCCGATTACAATTCTTATATTTATTATAATATAATCCTGATACCAAATCTAACACTAAACCTGATTCTGCTGGTATTTTTGTGCCTTGTTGGAATGGCTGATTTATTCAGTAACTGTAGTCATCTTTTAATGAACAGTTGTCACACAGCACACAGAGATTTTACAGCATATTTTACTGCCAGTATCCTGCCAAGTACTTTGAGTACTTAATTAATATTTTTCAAGTTAATATTTATGTTAATTTTAGACCCATCAAGTCACCTCATTCTGGACTTATTGCTGTTCCACAATGAAATTGAAAAACTTGTCACATTTTTTAGGCATCAGGTGACAGAAAAGAGCTGCTTTTAAATGCTGTATTTGTTGAGATAATTATTATCATCTTTAAAACTACAGACTGAAGGGTGTGTGTGTGTGTGTGTGTGTGTGTGTGTGAGTGTGTGTGTGTGTGTGTGTGTGTATACATGTCTGTGGGAGGGGTGGATTTATGGAGGTCAGCTATAAGTGTTTGGTCTGTGGCCAGCACTGTGGCACAGTGGGGATTGAAGCGTGCATCACCTCTGTGATTAAAACCTAATGACACACCGGGGTGTCGATATGTTCTCCTGCAGGATTTGTGGCTTTGGTCGGCCAGATGACCGTCAGAGGCACTATACATCATCTGAAGAGGTGTGTGTATGTATGTGTGAGTGTGTGTGTGTGTGTGTGTGTGTGTGTGATGGAGAGAGAAAAAGAGACTGAATACGCGTCTCTGTGAGTGTC
The DNA here is from genome assembly GCA_025674565.1 of Synodontis membranacea. Lineage (NCBI taxonomy): Eukaryota > Metazoa > Chordata > Actinopteri > Siluriformes > Mochokidae > Synodontis > Synodontis membranacea. The sequence goes on from JAOVYU010000022.1 coordinate 19,181,025, forward strand.
CATTAGAAACAGAGAGAGCTGAACTGTCTGGCAAAAAAAGGTCTGTTTGATTTCAGCCCCTCTTGGCTCCAGTGCAGGACTTATTTCTCATTTCAGGCAGGCCCTGCAGTAAATACCTCTCTTTGCCCACACTGCTCCTGTCACGACCCCTGACCTGGCCCGATCTCCCATGATTCTCCGCTCAAGGCCAGCCGACGCTGCAGGGACGGCGGCCCTGTAATTCACAGGCCTCCAGAATGCCTGCCAGAGAAGTATTGATTTTTGTTTCCCCAATCTCCAGGAGAGAGGCTGAGAAAAGATTAAACACACTGTCAGTCTGGAGCTGAATAAGGATGGTGCGCCGGGGAGATACCTTGCCCAGAGAGAGAGAGAGAGAGAGAGAGAGAGAGAGAGAGAGAGAGAGAGAGAGAGAGAGGAGGTGGTGGGGGTTAAGGGAGGGTCAAGGAAAAGGCAGGTCTCTTTATGGCTTTGATACTTTATATGCTGATCCTAGGCTAAAATGGACTAAGGTGATGCTTGATCAACCACAAAATTGATCATTTGTCACCATCACTACCCTTCTAACCACATCCTGTAAAATAGATAATGGTATCTACCTGGTTCAACAACTAGCTATGTTTCACTAGCAAGCAAGCTAATATTCGGCCGGTACATGATTATTGTGAAGTCGTAATGTGGTCCACCACTCACATGGCTGAAATGTTTTTGCCCTTCTTTTACTGCCTGTACTCCTTTAAATACGTAATGTTTAATTAAGGTAATATTTATGCTAACTGTGTCAGAGAGTCCACTTTTTCCGCACTGGTGCTTTATTACTTTTGGTCTCGTTCTTTCTACAATAAAGAGAAATTCTGAAAATATTTTGCACAGCATTTGTTATTTCCCAAACGACTGGCAAATAACATTTTGAGATTAATCTCTATTGCCAGTTATTGAGTGTATTGGATGTGCGGTTGAAGGGAAGAGTCGGTAGATTAGCTCACTAGCTGCTTCTGCCTATTTATCCACTGTAATAAGCAGCATCTCGCTTTCAGACTGCTGCTTTCATCATTAATGACAGGTTAAGATTGTCTCTACTCTGTCCCTGCCTATATAGTTTACAGTCATACTCTGTGTGTGTGTGTGTGTGTGTGTGTGTGTGTGTGTGTGTGTGTGTGTGTGTGTTTGTCCAGTGCATTCTGAATGAGCCAGTCAAGCCCGATTCATCTCCTTAGTGTTGAAAAGGTGTGTTATGGGCCCTGACCTCACATGAAATATTGTCCTATCAGTTGTACGAGTTGCCAAAAGGCATTATGGGGGCACGTCTCTCAGAAACACAAACACACAAACACACACACTTACACTCGGCGCACACAAGCGCACACACACACACACACACACACACACACACACACTGCGGTCTGGTCTTTTTTGACTGTTCAGCACAATTCTTTTCAATCACCTGGCCACAGTGATCTTCATCCCAGCTATGGGTGGTTCTACCTTGCAGTAATACACTTAAGATCCTGTTATAGTTATATAATGGTACTGTATTATATCTTGGTTTGGAGTAGAATTTATCAAATTTCACTAATTTGACCATTAGTGAAAATTAGGGCTGCATCGATTTAGGTAAAATTAGTGGGGAAAAAACAATGCTCTTCTATCAACATCTGACATTACATGACACAATGCAGCATAAGCCTATCAGAATATCAGTTATGCTTTTCTAATAAATACAAAATACAATCTGCTCATACAAGCACTAAGTCATATTTCCAATTAAGAAATATGAAATTGCATATTTCATATTATTAAGGCAATTATTATTAGTAAATTAAGGCAACTTTGCCACAGGTTAATCTCAAAAATCTTCCAAACTAGCTAAATGATTATAACACCTCATCAATGTTTTCTTAACATAAGTCATTTGAAACCAATACCAAAGTCACAACACTGTTTAAGCTCTTCAAACTCAACACAGTCCTGGGGTCTCATTTATAAAACTTTGCGTGGAACTCTAAAACTAAAAGTGTACGTACGCTCAAAAGACGAAAATGACGTATGCAAAAAAAAATTCTGATTTATAAAAACGTGTGCACGCACACTTTCAAGCAAAATACGCTTTAGAAATCGCACTCTACCTGGGATTGTGCGCATGTTGATTTTCCCCATATTCCGCCCTCGACACGCCCTCGACACGCCCCGTTCAACCATACATGGTCAATGCAAATCACCTCGTGCATATTTAAGCCTCCGATGTAAATTCAAAAAACTCATGGCACCATGAGCGTAAAAGTGACATTTAAGAAGACATTTTTCTGAAAATGAGATAGATATTTTGGTAAAAAAAATATTTTGTTTGTTAGTCACAGTCCAAAGTTGGGGTGACAAAACAAAAAGAAAGAAAGGCAATGAGTGGTAACAGGTAACGAATGCTGAGAATGAAGTGAGTGCTGCAAACAGGAAGGTGCCCGAAGTAAAATTTTAAAAACTGGTCAGATTTGAGAGTGATTATTAAAAAAAACGAATCGCAGCGCATCGAAAGAGCGTGTCCGCTACAGGAGGCGGTGATTGACATCGGAGCTGACACCTCTGGAAACCCAGATGACTTGTTTGAGAAACCGGTGGTGTCTGAGAAAGAGAGACACACAGATATGGCCGGGACGACAAGCCATTTTTATTTGCATTTCTGAGAAGTTAGACTTTTGACAAAGCACAGTGTAATGGTTTACTGTTAATTATGACATATACCTGCCGGCTAATTCCCGCTGGTAACAGCCAGTTATAAGGAACCCCAGGGTCGTCAGTACCTGTATTTGTACCGGTATTGCCCGGGTTCGTCAGGTTAGTCTCTCTAACATTGGATCCACATCAGCACATCGCTCCAAAAGGACACATCTAGGTAATCTACATCGGCTTATGAGCCAGTCATCATCATGGGCCAAAAATCTTCATGGTCCCTGAACACTCGTTCTCTTCTAATTCTGCCATTGGCATAATCTTCTAACAATGCCAGCACATCCATTATGTTATGTTATGCACGAATGCGATCGCGGTATTTATGTGTTTTCAGCAATCAGACTGATTGTTTCACACCGTGTCCAAATGATCCTGATAATCACGACCACCTCTTATCCATTTACATTTCAACAGCTGAGGCGCATAGATTAAAAGTGTAAATTAAGTTAAGATTTGAGTCGGATTATATATTTTACATATATTTATTCACTATTATAAGTATGTGACTGAATAATTGAAATAAAATGTACGGTGTATGACTCACTAGCACAAGGAATTATTATATATAATACTGATGCCACTTCACCCGAGGTCGCATTTTTTCCTCCAAAATGGTGGAACGGTTCAGAGTTTGCGTACATTTACGCACATTTTGTCGTCAAGTTTGTTTCTATAGATCGCAACGTTTGCGTAGGAAGAGCCATAAGCACCTTTAAGGGCCCATTTTGTGCCTTACGCAACGGTTATAAATGAGACCCCTGGTTTTTATTTATGTCTGTCTATTTGTGTGCCTAAATTCATGATGTCTTGTTATGGCTTTAAGCGATATACGGCACCCAAATGCTCTCTGACTAACTGAAAGAAAACATCATTTGGCTGAAAAAAGAATCAAGCCTAAATGCATTTTTGCATACGTGCATCTGAAATGGCCTTTTGTTCATTTTCGTGTAAAATTAAGTTTTAAAGTTCCGACTCTAAGCCATCTTGTCAAGAGAGAAGGTCTTGGTGAAGGCAAAGCCCCAGCTTTTTGCTGCGTATGATCACAGAGCTGGTGGTGGGTGGAGCACTGACCAAGCCAAATGGGCTAGCAGTTTAATCCCACACACTGCCGTGCTCATGTTGATGTCACAGAAGCTGTTAATTTTTTAAAGCATAAATGTACTTGAGTATGTAATGTATTAGTAAATTACACTCCTCCAGTAATATCCAACCTTTGCATTTAACCTATATCTTTAATAGAGAGTGGCCAGCCTGAGCAGCACAGAGCAGTATCAGCGGTCATTAAAAATGAGTCAAGGGTGCCACGAAATGCGCGAGAGTGGAACGGTGAAGTAAGAATGCAGAGAAATTCTCATGTTTGAGATCAGTTTTGCGAGCACTGAGCTCTGAGACACAAGCTTCCTTTTTTTTTACAGGATCTACACTTTTCCTGCAAGTTAGGGTGCATTTTTGCAGCATCTTGCACCCATTTTTAATGCTTACTGATACGGGTCTGTGTGCTCAGGACAGCTACCCTTGTACCCTTTTCCAGCAAAAAAAAAACACAACATGATGCTGCCAACCTCATTCTTTACAACTGATATGGCGTTCTTCAGGTTAAAAGCCTCTCCCTTGCATACAGAGCACTGATCTTCATGGCCAAACAAAATATGATTTTTGGTTCATCTGACCAGGGAACTCTCGGGCTGGTGATCACCTTCAAAAGTCAACCTGGCCTTTTTATGATGGTCTTAGAGTAAGTCTTTCTTCCTTGCACAGCAGCCTTTCAGGCCATGTTGGTATAGGACTCTCTTAATTGGTGGACACACTGTACGTACTTTGGTACCTGATGACTTCAAACCTTTCACCACTTTTGTTGTTGACTTGGGGCTTTGGAAAATTTGTTCATCCCTGGGTGTAAATTTGTGCCCTGAAAAATGCTGTGTCTGTATAATCCCAAGATTTTTATATTTGCATACAGTTGTTTTTTGCAAATGCTCGTGGAAGCTTCAGCTGTTTGAAAATTACTCCTAAGGAAGAACCAGGGCCACGATTGACTAAGTTGTTTGGATTTTCCCCATTGTATCAAGGGCAATAAGGCACTGCATTTAGAGGTAGGCCCTTTTACAGCTATTTTTAAAAAAAAATCAGTTTCTGGTATTTTTTTTTTTTTTTGGTTCTCATCTACTTCTAGTAATTAATAGATTTCTAGTAAGTAAACTTTTAACCCACTGGAATTTTAATAGGATATAATGTATTTGATATAGTGAATTAAAGCTGAAATAAATCTGTTTCATATGTGCTTTGTTAAGCATCACAGTTCAGATGTATTCCCTTTGCTGTTATAATAAGCTCCATTTTTCTGGGGAGGCGTTCTACTAGATTTTGTTGCATGTCTGTGGGAATTTGTGTCCAATCACCACATGAGCGTCAGTGAGGTCAGGCACTGCTGCTGGATGAGGAGGTCTGGGCTGCAGTCGGTGTTTCAGTTCATCCCAAAGGTGTTCTGTGAGGTTGAAGTCAGGGCTCTGTTTAGATCACTCAAGTTCTTTCACACCAACCTCAACGTACCATGTCCTCACTGAGCTCGCCCCATTGTGCACAGGTGCATTGTCATGCTGGAACAGGTTTTTGCCTCTTAGTCCCCGGGAATGTAAATTTTAATGCTACAGCATACAACAACATCCTAAACAATCGTTCTTCCAACTTTGTGGCAACAGCTTGGAGAAGGACCACATACTGGTGTCATGGTCAGGTGTCCACAAACAGTTGTCCATATAGTGTAGTTTTAGAGTTCTCATTTATTATTGATATAATAATAAATGAGAGAAACACTAATGGATCCAACGATATTGATAAAGCAGTGGGTACTATTCAGCTTTTGTATGTTTGGTCATATGAATGTTTCCTTTTTCCCACCTAACTCTTTTCTCATCTACCACACCAAACATTTCCCTGCTAGTTAAACTATAAATACATATGTGTTTGTGTTTCAAGAGGACATACATTCCTTTTGAGGCTTCTTGCTTAAATTATGACTTCAATTTAATGCAAAGATTTTGTGAAGTCACAACAATGGCATGCTATTTATTAATCTCTCCTATAAATATTGCATATGAGCTCATTTCAGTTGCAATAATGCAGTACATGCAAGCAGAAAAATAGAAATAAAAATGATGATACAGTTTAATGACACAGTGAAGGCTGCCTGACCTTTTTTTAATGTGGTGTGTATACATAATGTGGCCTGAATTTCTTTTGTGCTACTGATGCATTTACATATTGAAATGAGTTACAGCCCGGAGCTGTAAGTTCTTATGCTTGTGCGCTCTCACACACACGCAGAGGCTTTCCGTCTTCAAAGGGCATATTAGTTTTGCTTTTGAATTTTAATCTGTTTTGCCTGGCAGCCATGGAGCCTCTGCCTGGACACAGACACCCTTCCCCCCACCATGTAATTGCAAAACTGGCTAAAGATTTCACCAGTCTCCATCATCGCACCCTGGTTTGTACATCCAAATCTGTCCACCCTCACTCATTTCCATATAACATACCCCATGTATGTAGAAGCAAATTGTATCGGCCAGTCAACAAATGCTAATCTTCATAAAGTCTCAGTTCAATATTCCATACGTTTTAAAATCCATTGAAACAGTAATGACCTATTTTGAGTGACCGATGATTTAAAAAATTAATTAAATAAATAAATGTTGACAATTTGACAAATATAAGCCTACGTTCCACTGATTTGCTCACCTTTGTAGATGTTATGCTCTCCGCCCTGTTTAGCTTGAAAGATTAAAGATTAAAGCACTATTTAAAGATTAAAGCACTTTTATAAACTCTGGACAATGTCCAGGGGATGAGTTGCACTTTGACGCACGACAGCGGGATTGTCCGTGTCAGACACAACCTCACCTACTGGAAATACTCTTATTGGTTTAGGCAAGAGATGGTGCCTGGGGAGCGTGTGCAGGAAGCAGGATAAGATGCCAAAAGTAAAGTGTGGAAATCGGTCATGTAGCTATTTCTTAATTTTGTCATACACAGCTGATTATCTTGCTGTTCCCTGAATGCGTCTGACATTCTCTGCATCGGCCCTTACCGGCAGAAGTTCAGGACTCTCGTTGTTTCTCCAGTAAGACGTTTTTATTGGTGTCTTCATGTAAATGACCCTTCTTCCTCACCCTTGGCTGTTTGCATTCTTCACGCCTCTATTCACACATAGACTCGATCGGACATTGCACGGACATCGTACTAGGGAGCTGGCAGGGTGACATCGGTTTAAAACTGATTCAGACATTCGCCTCTTCACGTACAGTTCCTCTGGGCAATGGCTAGATAATGTTCAGGGTTGCCATGCTTGTCTGAAAGGGACTTTAGAGGCCAACTTGGACAGGAATCCTTTTGTCTCATACTCACTCTATAAACATTTCTATTGGATTAGGAGCAGCAGACAATACAGTTAATCCCAGGGTTGTGGATTTCCACCAAATTAAGCTAGTTTAAAAAAAAAAAAATCATAATAAGCTGCTCCGCCAAAATCAATAGTCGCGAGATACTACTGAATCCATTGATAAGACAGAAAGGATTCTTCTGGTGCTTAAATATCATTCGGCTAATAAAACAGCCACTAAAACATTACCCAAAAACTCCAATTTAGAATCTGCCAGGATGATGGTGAGACTGTTTCCCATTCACAGGAACCACCACTCATATCTCTGCAATCAAGACAAAAACATCAGTCAAGCTTGTCAGCTTGTAAAATAAATTACCCTTCAAAAACCTATCATGCTGAAGCATGCAAACATTCGCTATATGCTACACACTTATTAACTCACAGGTTTTAAAGGGTTTTTTTTTTTATCTTCTTCTTAATAACTGAAGGTATTGTTTATTGAGCCTCTTGTGAAAAAGCTGTAATGAGCTATGCATCAGGGAACACAAGAGAAGATCTAATTGTTTCATCCAGAGACTCTGAACAAACAAGACTGAAGATTTCTTATTCCCAGGTCCAGCCATGAACATAACTTTAATGACATCTCTGTTAGAATTTCTAGTAGCTGTTATAGTCACAGTAAAACTTTAGTATCTCACTGAGTAAATGGTCTGCTTTGAACATCTACATTTTTTCCCCCTTTTGTTCTTCTAGAAACTGTATTGTGCCGCAGTGTTTACTACCTACTACCTGCACGCTTAGTACAATGCAGTTCTTTTTTTCCCCTACTACACCTACACATCGTTGCTATTTTATTATGTACAGTGAGTTACTAGTTTAACACTAATATAACAAAGATAATAAAATGCAAGTAAATAAATAATATCCGTACCTCTTATCAGTTAAAGGTCATGGGGAAGCTGGAACCAATAGCAGCTGGCTTCAGGCAGGAGGCAACGTACACCCTGGGCAAGTCATCAACGTGTTGCAGGGCCAACACTGAGACAAACAGCCATTCACACTCTCATTCACACCTATTGACAATTTAGAACAGCCAGTTGACCTAATCTGCATGTCTTTGAGCTGTGGAAGGAAACTGGAGGAAACTCACCGAGGAAACCCACCGAGGAACCCCCCCCCCCAACACACACACACACAGAAATGCCCCCAGTCGGCCATCAGGTTCAAACTCAGAACCTTCTTGCAGTGAGATGAAAAGTGCAAACCACTGCACCACAGTGCCGACCTAAACAGCAGCACATATCCCAGCTTATTAGGAAGTTAGAGGTTAAGGGCTTTGCTGAAGGCTCTGAACCTTCGAAACTTCTGACCCATAACACGGAGCTTTAACCGTTGAATCACCACTGCCCCAAATATCATTTTCATACAGTTGTAACACACATAAAAATAATGGCATCGGAAATAATCCAGAATAAAATATTTGTGATCAAATGCATCATCAAACTATCAAGAAAAATAACCAAGGCTTGATGAATTAATTGTAGTGCAGTCAAACCATAACTACAACCTACTGCAGAGTCACTACTAGAACTTACACTTATACACTATACAGCCCTCACTGACCCGTCAATAAATGTCAACTTCGCTTGTTACATTTACATTGCTTGTACCTTGGAGAACAATAATATCCCAGTGCAGTACCTTTTTTTTTTTCTCCTTTCTAGCAGCGTATTAAAATGACAGGTTCCGAAGCCTACCATGCCGGCTTAAGCACTGTACCATGCAGTTTTTATTGTCAGCATATGAACAAAGTAGTAATGACTTTAAGCTACTTAATTACCTTTTTTTTTATATTAAACAGCAGTGACATGCAAAATAATATATCAGAAAAACACTTTTTTTTTTTAATTTGGCTCAGAGTTTCAACAGTCAGGTGCATTATTGATCCATTTCACAGACCTACATTCCTGCCTATCGTTTGCTCATTGAATGGCACGAAGCATAAAGTTCAAGTTTTAAGCATTTCATGCATTAGAATGAATATTTTAGTAGCTCTATTCCACCAGCAGCCATTGTACTGTAGGTAGGCTCACAGTGGGGCAAGATTGAATCGGTGTTTTACATTGTGTATGTTTTGTGAGTTTGACGGCTTCGCCGTATGTTTGGGTGGCTGTGAGAGCTGAGCGTTAACGCAGTCCTCTTGGGAAAAGAGTTCTTTCAGCGTTTAGCTAGTCACTGACGACCACAGAGAGCCTGACAGTAGAGAAGCAGGATTCGATCCATCAGATGCGAATGCTCTCACTGGGCCGACGTTAACACACACGGTATGCACGCATAACGGGGGATAACCACTTACTGATGCACAGCACACACTGTTAGACATGGTAACACAAACACACGCACACACCTACAGACTCACACATCACATGCTGAAGCCCAGGTGGATTTGGAGCAAGCTGTTCTCACCAGCAGTGCCTCCTCCCCTCCAAGCTTCATTCCTCTCTCCATTCTTTTCTCCATCTCCCCCTCCACTCTCAGCATGTGGAGCTGTCAAGCAGCACGCTCCCATAATGAAGGCCAAAATATTTTATTCAGATTTATTAATTTGAAAATGAAGCGTGCCTGTCTGACTGAGGGACGGCTCTTCTCAATCTGTCACGGTGGAGCCGCGTGGCTCTGACACCACCACTCGTCCGTCATGTTGCATGTGACAGTCGGATTTTCCCCGAGCTCTGGTGCTGTCGTCTGTCCTGGGATTTTAGGAGTGAAATAAAACATGCAGAGACAAGGAAGAGCCTCTTTATTAATGCTAATTAGCCAGTGAAAATGGCACCGCCATCCACTTGACTTAAGACACCTGATCCTGGCACCATTGTGTGTGTGTGTGTGTGTGTGTGTGTGTGATTGGTATGTAGTTCAATTATTTAAGGGACTCAAAGAGCAACTAGAGGTATGAAAGCTAAACATGTGACCATGAGTGGCAGTGGGAGCACACACCCAGAATTGTACACATTACAGCGGTACACAAAAGTGTCCTCATCTACAGTCAAGACAAAGCCCATTTGAACTTTTGGCACTGCTTTTCCCACTGCTCATCTGTCCAATCCTGGAAATTCCAGCTCTTTTGGCTTTTGATAAACCTATTCAGCAATACGATGATCTAGAGCGTACATTCAAACAGACTGTTTCAGTTGGTGAAAACGGCAGTTGAGCCAAATGTTCTTTTGGTTTCCATTTGGTTGTTATTTTTAAATTTGCATTTAGAAACTGAAACACATCCACGCAATTCTGTAAATTCAGCAATTAAATGAGCAGTTCAGACAAAATTGCACAGAGTGTCTGCACAGTGACCAAAAGTAAATGGCTCCATTTTATGCACATAAAATTATGCTAATTTTGGTCAAAGTGTGTCAGAGAGGAGAGGAGAGGAGAGGAGAGGAGAGGAGAGGAGAGAGATGCAGCTGTGGTTAAACATTTAGTCAAAACAGCTTTCAAACTAGTAAAATAATGTGCTGTTTCCGTTTATGTCTCTCTCTCTCTCTCTCTCTCTCTCTCTCTCTCTCTTACACACTCCATTTTCCTTTTACCATCTCTTTGTGACCATATTAACTTGTCTCATAAGGTTGTTCTGGTGTGTGTGTGTGTGTGTGTATGTGTGTGTGTGTGTGTGAGAGAGAGAGAGAGAGAGAGAGAGAGAGAGAGAGAGAGAGAGAGAGAGAGAGAGAGAGAACCCCCCCCTTCCCCGTACATGTTGCAATAAGGTAAATTGAACTTGCCGGATATGGGATCGTTAAAAAGGGAAAGCTGTCAGTCATGCCGGACAAGAGAGAGAAGAGGTGCATGGTGGGATTGCTGCTTGTACACTATGGCTTTCCCAATCCTTCAATTACCTAAATGGATGGATGAGATGGGAGAAGAGACGTGTACTTCCACTGTAACTAGCCTTTAGTGCTCAGACGATCTAATTGCTGAGTCTCAGTCAAGGTGGATGTGTTTCAGCGAAGGTGTTAGAACCACAGACGATCTGAGCTCAGCTCCTGCCAATAGCACAATGCTGTCAACCGCCTCATATCCTGCTCCACATCTAAATCAATAAAGTGTCTCTGTGGAATACGTCTGCTCTGTGCTCTCTGCCGTGCACTGCTTTCCCAGCTCAGCATCATACATCAGCTAATACTGTGGTATAAGCTCAAAAACAATTGCTAAGCTATGTAAATGGGAACATTACGTCAGACCGGAATGTTTCTCTTGGGGCAGTTTAATAAAGAGGTGGTTGACTAATGTGTTATTTTTTTCTTGCGAGCAACCTTTATCTTCCTTTGGTGCATTTTCTCTGATGCATTTCCTTTGAACCATCTTTCTGGATTTTTTGGTGTAAAGCCAAAAAACAAATTTAATCAAACTGTATGAACAGATCCTAAATCATGTCCCAGGGAGAATTTTGCTCACCAGGTTCAGGTTTAACATGTGCTTTATTGGAAAGACAGTTAAATAACAATGTACAAAAAAAAGAGAGAGAGAAATTTCAATACATAAATTGGTAACATATGAAATAAAACATGACAGGACATGCTGTCATAGGAAAATAATCAATGCTGGGGTGCTGTGATGCCTTGAATTTGATTATTTCCCCAAACAGCTCTCCCTGGAGGGTTTTATTCCTCTCCGAGCAATTTGCTAGCTATTACATTTTTTACATTTATTAATAAACAGCACATTGTGCATTTTAGAGTTACATTTAATATTGTGCTCATTCACATTATAAAAGCTATAAACAGTCTCTTACTGACCAGCTTCCCTTTATTCTTCCAGTTGTATTGGTAGATTATGTGGAGTCCACCATAGAAACCATAAAGTATTATATAAGTGCATTAATATAAACCTGTGCTTTGAATTACAACACTAATGTCATAGCTGCTGTTATAGGAAATTAATTGACATTTTGTAACTAATCAGATTTGAGAATTCAACAGCACTGTGCTATAATTTCCTAATATCTTCCCTAGGATTTCTCCTCTATTTATCATTCACCAACTACAAAGATTGTTTTACTTGTCCTTATAGCTTTTATTAAAACTCTGCGCTCTACTTTCAGTGGCCTTTTTACATCCATCCATCCATTATCTATACTGCTCTGTACTGGCCTTATCCAATAAGGGTCGCCGGGAAGCTGGAGCCAATCCCAGCTGACTTCTGGCGAGAGGTGGAGTACACCTTGGGCAGGTCACCAATCTATCACACGACTAACACAGAGATGCCGTTCACACTCACATTCACACCTATGGACAATATAT